>JABRWK010001074.1:0-11353 GCA_013372445.1 Hypothenemus hampei | reverse complement strand
AAATTGATTATTCTATTCGTATAATTGGGGACGAGGCGAAGTTGAGATAAAACTTTTTTGAGAAAAACGTACTCATCAAGTAAAAGGATTTAATTCATGTTGATGAAAAGCTATATCCAAGCAATTGAAATATTTTTCTTCAAAAAAGGTTCTAATTTTTTATATTCTGATTTAAATTACTTTATAGGACTTCAGTTCGTTGATACTCCACCAGATCAAATATCATTAAACTAAAAAAGAAAAATTACCATGAATTAAAAAAACAAAAAATTATCATTCAAACTATAGCATTGCAACATGACAGATCTTTATAAAACTAAAAACAAAATATTAGAGATTTGGATGAAGGATGAAAAATGAAAATATAAAATTTGATAAAGTAATACTATTAATTTGAAAATCCATTTAATGATGTATTAAAAAATCAGAAACAGGTTAAAAACTATTGAACGAATATTTTCCAGGTCCCTTTTCATCTTGAAATAGAAAACTTTCTTCTTTTAGGAAGTAATCCTATTTTTCAAGTGGAATTTGAAAGGAAGTCATCATTAAAGCTACTGAGCTTATCTTTGTCGTGCTGCTTAGCTAGTAGCCCTTTCAAATACTTACAGGTACTTAATGATTGTTCAACATTCCATTTCATCGATTTTATCAACTATAAAGAAGGCTGGTCTAGTAGAAAAGATAATTTTTGCTAACAATAAAAATGTTTCCAACCTGATACTTTCTATTTCATAAAACAGTTCTTTGTTAAAGAGGTAACACACGAATAGACGCTTATTGTTTTCAAATTTTTGCGTTTGTTAACATGTGAATTTAATCTAAATTTGTCTGGAATCGTAAAATAACAATAAACATTGTTCTTCTCAAATACTTTCTTTATTAGGCATTACAGAAAAAATAAATAAAAAAATAAGTACTATTTGGCTTTCTAAAAGCTTACAAATTTAAACACTGTATTTTCATTCAAAATATAGGATTTAAATTATAACATCATGAATTTAAATGATTTTACGATGTTACAACATAAGTGAATGTCAAGTAATCATGTATGCTATAATAGTATATGTAATTGACACTGCTATTAATAACAGTTCTAATATTTATTAATAAAAGTGCAAATATAAGTCAAACAAAACATGTCGAGAACAATATTTTATAAAAATTGTATCAAACCTTCTTCTATATTTTGGCTTATCAAAATCATAGTCAATAAAAATACTCAGTCTGTGTGATTCATTTTAATTGAAGAACACAAAATAACGTACAAAAATGAGTGAGATAATTATTAAAAGCAATTTAAGAATCAGAAAAAATGATGATATGTATATATTCATGATTTTTATAACATTTATCAATAGAATTGAATTCATGCAAGCATGAATAATGTTTTGAACATGTAAAAACAGTTTAATGTATTAAGCCTCAATATAAATCTTAATAAATTGATTTGGCAATAATTTATCACTTTTTATCATACATACTTAAAGTTGCCATTATGATGTGAAAAGATTTCAAATACTGTTTACAAATATTAAAACAGGTACTGATTAATTTCTCATTCCCATCTAATACTTTTCAGCTAAAACTTACCTATTTTGTTTTTTTTGTTGTTTAATAATACATAATTATCACATGACTAATTAAAAATCTCTGGACGATGATTGCGACGAAGGTCTGTTGTTGAACTGCATATTCTCAAATCGTCTTATTAACGTGTGGGTACCTGGAAATATAATATTTTAGACAATTTAATATAGAGATATATCTTAAAATTCACCTGGCAAAGCTTCTTCATCATCAGAAAGATCACAAAGCTCAGCTAAGGATCTTGCTTGTTTTAAACTGCCACCAGTTGAACTGCAATTATCTTCAAAACCATCATCACTGTTGGAATTATTTAAATTGCTACAACTGTACAAACTGGCCATGGATTTAGCCGTTTTTAATCCGTTAATATTATTACTCCTAACATTATCAAACTCGTTTTCATCTTCTTCTTCTTCAAGTTTCAAAGCAGCCATTAAGTCAGGTTGACTTTTTCTTCTTTCTTCTCTTAATAAAGTTTCCCGTTCTCGAAAATCTTGAAGCTCACGTTTCATTTTTTCTTCAGCTGTTATGTATCCATTTCTTAATGGTCTAGAACCTATTATGATTTTTGCAGGTTGAAAAATAGCATCTGTAGCCCACGTATTTTGATTATTGTTATTAGTATTTATTGAGGGCATGATTAATTTTCCTCGCGCTTTCAGAAATTTATGCATAACACCTTTTGTGGTATTAGAAGTGCTGTTCTGAATGAATTTCCTTAAACCATTTGAATTCGAATTTACTTGAGGGTTCGAATCTAGTGACATTTTGTTGATTTTTGTATGTCCATTAGTTGTAATTGGTTGGTTGTTAGTTGGACTTTGGTTTTTTTTATAGCCGTTTTTCAGTTCTTTTTCTCGCTGAACAGTTTCCTTTATTTCTAGTTGAATTCTGTCTAAGGTACTAAGATTAGAGATACTCATGGCTAAAAATAAAAAAAAAGTATTAAAGCTACATACGTATATCTGAAGCAAATAATTAAAAGTTTCCGAACTCTGGTTCAAGTTATTGAAATAGAGGGTGAAAGCGGAAAAATGGCTAATATTTTAACTCACTACCAGGGGTATCATTTATGATACACCGAAATACTCGTATGCATTTTGTCTTTGTGAAACACGCTTGGCAACGAAAGTATTAAATAAAAAAATATAAAATTAACATGGATGGAAAATACTAATAAAAAATATGATATAACTATAAATATGTAACAATATACAAAAGATATAATCATAATAAACTCCGTTTCATAAGTTAAAAATGTTATTGAAATTTTTATTTTGTTAAGACTATAATATTGCCCTATTAGTAATAAGATTTGAGTTGTTTCTTGGACAAGCGTGGCTCTATTATGGACAAATATCCTGCAACGAGGAGTTGCACAAAAAATAAAATCAACATACTCTACAAGAGGTGTAAATAGTATCATGTTTTGTCATCAAAGTGTAACGTCTTTTGTGGGCAATACCAGGTGGCTGAGGCATATAAAAAGTATAGGTGTTAGCGTCGTATTTCCTGAGTATTTTCCTTTTTTACATGATCAACTTATTTTGGACCCTAGAGTACGTGAGATAAAGTATCTTCGACATTCATTGTCAATGTATAAAATGCAAGAAATGTTAAAAACTTGAATGTCTTTGGAAGGGTTCAAAATAAATTGATCATTAAAAAAATAAAATATTGAGGAGACGCGAGGCTACATCATTATATACTTTTTATATTCATACCAGGCTATAACACCCTGGTATTGCCCACAGAAGACGTTAAACTTTGATGAAGAAACATGACATTATTTACTCGCCCTGTATAGTAAGTTGATTTTATTTTTTATGCATCTGCTTGCTGTGGAATGGTCACTCGTAATAAAACTACAATTGATCAAAAAATCATTAAAATCCGACTATTGATTGGGAAATATTGTAGTCTTAATAAAATAAAAATTTCAATAATACCCTTAGTCTATGAAACGCAATTTATATCGACGTGTCCAACGAAAATTATTGTAACGAAAAGAATTCGTGTTTTTTGTTTTTCATTCAAGAATTGGTTATAACTTATAGAATTACCTTAGAAAAGTAATGAGACTACTTGTCAACTAAGAACAATCAATTTGTACGTACAATGTTACAGTATAGTAATACATAAATGATACATCATTCAAATTGACGGGTTTCTCAAAATTATTATTTTTGAGTTACTACAGTTTTCGTTGAACATGTCTATATGTATTTGATTTTCGAGATACACTGTTTCAAATTTTTATAAAACTATTTCATTAATGTTTTGTAAAAAAATAATTTTATCAAATTTATATTACGTTTGTTAAATAAGATTTATTCAGAGCTTAGCTTCTTTATTTCGACCAAGGCAATCGCTACCAATGCTGGAAAATTAATGAGGTGATTTAGGAAACAAAACTATTCTGAGCTCACTACAGACTTATTTCTAGAAATAGACTAATTTCAGCTAGAACCAGAAGAAGATTTTAGGAAACAGATGATAAAAGGCATTCTTTCTAGAAATAATTTTCATAAAAAACAAAAGAGCTGGTTGTGAATGTGTGTGTATTAAAATAGTGACATACATGAAGTAACTAATTTGAGGACACGGGTAAGGTTCAGCAAAATAACGGTCACTTGCACAAAGCTGTTAAAGCAATGAAGTGTTTAGATAAAATTCCATTAAATTCCTTAAATAGTCTTCCCAGCTTTCAAAATACATCCTTATACTATATGTAGTATTAAATTGAGGAGTAAAAATATTAGAAAGTGTTTTTAAGTGCTTTTGGTTATAAAACTGCTCTGACAATTCAAAACCTAATCAAAATTATGATCTAGCAATATTTGTGCTTAATATTCCCTAACAATCAAATCATAGATAAGAATAATTTAAAATTTTTAAAGACTATACATACAGTGTGGCTTATTTAAAACCAGGCCACCCTTCTAACATCTTTATTTACAGTCCAATTTTGACAATTTTTTTTAATTGTAGAGCATCAAAAACTCTATTCTAGGACATCTCCTACAGGGTGGCCTGGTTTTAAATGAGCTACACTGTATAGAGTGGGGATGCGTAGGTTGAAACAAATTCATTTAAAAATCATGTGTTTGTTTTTTGGAAAAACGTTCGGATACGTATATTTTTATTTTTGACTGCGGTTTTTTTGTTGGTAAATTCATGTATACAGGGTCGCCCAAAAATCAGACACGACCACCAACTTCATTTTTTCAAATGAAAACACTTATTTTTATTTCATTTTTGGATTCTGCTTCAAATTCCAAGTATGTTTCATGTATCATGTCCTATACCTAAGCGCAACAGTTACCGAGATATTGACGACTGAAATTATATATGAATATGGTTAGAATTTTACGTTTGACATATAGCTATCAATACCTATAGATATATTCATATGTAACTTCAATCATTAATATCTCGGTAACTGCTGGATTTAGGTATAGGACATGGTACATGAAATATGCTTAGAATTTTGCGTAGCTTTGAAAAATGAAAAATAGGTGTTTCCATTTGAAAAAATGAAGTTGGTGGTCGTATCTGATTTTTGGGCGACCCTGTATACATGAATTCACTAACAAAAAAACCGCAGTCAAAAATAAAAATATACGTATCCGAGCGTTTTTACCAAAAAACAAACACATGATTTTTAAATGAATTTGTTGCAACCTACGCGTGCTCACTGTATATGTATAGCAAATACTGCAGAATTTCTACATACTCTCTTTGATGTTCTACAAAATCATAAGGAGAGTACATAACTTTTTTTTGTTAATGTTAATATAGATAGATATACTAAAATCAGACAATTTGGAGGAAACAAATGAACATTAAAATCATTATATCCTTTTGGTTTTCTGACACACCCATCTAAATCTATGTGAATAAGTCATACCCTCAGATCTGCACAGATCATATATTCGTAAAAATTGGTATACGGAAACTAGTAAAGTTTAAAGCTTGTCATATAAATATTACAGCCCATTTTCTGGTAACCGATTGTATTCTAATTGTGCCGATATGCGGCAATTTCAGGTCCAATTCAGGAAAATAAACTTTAAGCGATTCAGAAACTTGGTAAAGGATGAAATTTGCGGTAGCCTATATGGCACAAATAACGTTGAGACATTGTATTAAAACTTCCATGAAACACTCACAAAACATAAAGAAAATTGCATAAGCAACACGGCTGTTAAGATTAAATGTAAGAAAGTAAATTCTAGACAACGATATCGTCGTCCCCACAGCAACACCACGTATCATATTTTATCCAAATTTTCAGGAAGGCCCAAAAACTACTTTTCCATGTTTCTGGTCGTATGAGAAGTGTTGATTGCTTGTACCTGATTTGAGCGGAGTCCTTGACAGTAAGGCTCAACTAAGTATAACACACCAATTCTCCCTTAGAATACTCGTCTAACACCTAAACTCTAAATATCTCATTTTCGCAAAAATGTATGATAAGTAATGTTGCTGTGAGAACGACGATATGTTATAATAAGAAGGAGAGATTATTTGAGAATTCAGTGTTCTAGAAGTAGAGAAAATGAAGACTGTAAGTGAAAGTATAAAATATAGAAATAAATTAAAATTGTTCACAAAAGCAATAAAAAATAGCTTATTGGAAAATAAATTACATAACTACTAAAATATAATGCAAACATGAAAATGAATAAACGAAGCTATTGGAATTGAAAAAACCACTATTTGTGGTCAGTCACTGAAAAGAGGAATGTCGACGGAAAACTGATAAAAAATAGAAATGAGATTAAAAAGCTTTTAAAAATCATTTCAGTGGGGTGAGTATTAAATGAATCATAAAATCACATATATGTATAAAAGTAAAGGAATTACAGCAACACAAAAATCATTTAATAAGCCATCTAAAGTTATAATGCTTGGGCCGAATAGCATCAAAACTAAAAGACTTAGAAGAAAAGTAGTAAATTTGCACATGAGCATTCCCAAATATTGCCGGAAAATAATGTTTTTCCAGTTTATCCGATTAGAGCCTCGTTTTCAAGCATTTAAAAAATAATGCACGAACACAATACGGTTGAGTACCTATCACTATAAAATTTTCTTATTACTTTTCTGATAAGGAATCATCTGACATAATACCCTCCATTCTTTCCAAATTTCATTTGTAAAGTTGGATGAATTTATCGTAAAAACACGGGAAACAAATATTATTTGTGCACCATGAACATCTTATGAAAAATTCAGCACTACATTCACATTTATTTTTTAATAATATAAATAGAAACGTCTTTAAGTTAACTATGGAAAAAATGGACGATATTATGTCAGATGATTTCCTATCAGAAGAGTAATAAAGAAATTTTATAGAGGTAGTCAATCGTACTGTGTTCGTGCATAATTTTTTAAATGTTTATATCTCGGAAACAAGGCTCCAAGCGGATAAGCGCTGAAAAGGTTTTTTTTAGGAGATCCTTAAGAATATTCACGCAATTCTAGCCAAATCCGTGAGGGACATTACGGGACCTCCCCTTGTTAGATAAATTAAAAAGAATGTTTAGACATTAGTTTCTCGCAAATTTAACTGCAACTGGAACTCTGGTCGATTTCCATCTCTCCTGAAGGAATTCTATATTATTCCAATTTTTAAGGATGGGATGGAAATAAAGATGTCCACAATTACAAACCAATCTATACCTACTATCGGCAATATATTTGAAAAATTTATTAAATAAGGTACTACGTTATCTCGAAAAAGAAATATTACTCTCTGAATATCAGTATGGTTTCAGGGAAAGCAGATGCCCTAAGCATGTAATCTTTCGACTTACTGAGGAAATATGTCTAGCAATGGATGATAATGAAAAAACCATTGCGATTTTCGTTGATTTAAAGAAAACTTCTGCCATAGTCTCACGTACAAAATCAATTGAAAAGAATGAGGAGTATTTGCTGAAAATTGTTTAGGAACTACTTAACTCAGTGGATGCAAACGGTAAAAATGGGAACCGATTTTAAAAATACACAAACCGTTAAGTATGGCATTTCACAAGGGACTGCCTTTGAACCAATTCTGTAGCTGGTATATGTAAAAAAAATTCTGATTTAAAATATCTACTAAAATTATTTATGTCAACAACACTTTCCCGATGGCATGTAAAAATACCTGAACAGAGGCTACTTGAAATGCTGAAAAATGTCAATCAGTGGACAACATGCAGCACTTTTAATTTAGTCAACACACATTTAATGACGTATACCTGCTATGAGAAACCCATGCTAGCTAAAAATGAATGACGAAATATGCACCACAAATATTTAGTATACTATATCGTCAGCAAAATGACATATCTACAAATTTTAATATTTTGAATTACCTTCATTTCAGATTCTATAATACGCGTTATACTCACTTTAGATACCATATGACAAGTTGTGGTGACTCTACGACGTCCATTGCATTAGAAGCGCAAGCAAAAACAGAAAAAAAGGACTTATCTGCCACATCTGAGAACTTTTAATAGTTGACATCTCGAAACAAGGATTTTGCAGTTACATCCCTTTGTCATTTTGCCGACGATATGTTTTACAATGTAAAATAAATACCAATACCAAGCAAGTGTTTAGTGTATTTTTTGTAGAATATTAAAACGCTCTTTGACAAAACGGTTCATTTTCCGACATGAATACCTTTTTTTCTGAAATAACCAAGAAATCGAATAAATTCACATAATGCTTTAAGGTCTTAAAGGCCTGAAAGTAAAGAAATCGATGGTAATTTCTTCTCTGCCTCCCTAAAAATATAGAAGGAAGTATTAACTTCCATCCTGTAATCCTTTGTATGATACACTCATAACCCAAAAATGTATTAAATATCATTAAGTAGAAGAAAAGTTAATTAGAAAATAGCAATTTAACTAACAAATTTCGAAGAGCTATATCTCCGCTAAGTTAACTTTTTGAAAAATATTTTATATATAAGGGCAACTACGACAATTTACTAGTATAATTTTAAGAGTACTTCCTTCTCATTTCTTAAATATTGCAAACATTTTCGGAAATACCTTATATCGACCAATATCTAGTTCTATAAGATGAAATATAAAAATAAAAAATTTAGCAAATTAGCTAAGAAAAACTTTGTACAAATTTACAATAATGATAACCATCTTTAACTAAAAACTAAATAAAAAGCTTTATGATAGTCTCTTTGAATCAATATTGTACTATGGTGTCATTGGAAGGGTTACCCTACACGATAATGTGTACTCAAGAGAACAGATAGTTCAAAAGATAGTGTTCAAGAAGCATTTCGGGTTCTCCTCGACAGTCCTGTAGTATAAGACTTCTAAGATAAGATAATACACATACGTCAAATCTTTCTTAAAAGATGTGTAACTTTCAGTACAAAATACAAAACAGACCACGCGGAAATAAAATATTCTTAAGAGACAACATATAAAACCAGTGGAAAGCTGGTTGTAAAAAGATGGCAAAAATGAATTACCCAGAACTATGGTCTCCATGTGGGGCCTGAACTTTATAATCTACCAATGAACATCCTGACATTGAGAACTAACCAAATAGATTGAAACTGTAAATAATTGTTTTAAAGGATATCTTAATTTGATATATGGATTATGTCTGTGTTGAGTTGAATAAGTAACATTGAAATTTTTATCTATAGTATCCCTATTGTGTGGTTTTTTAGGGTATCATTGTACTCATATAAACTTTCTTTTTATTATTTCCCCAGGAATGGCGAGGAAAAATTAATATACGTTTATTTTTGGGATGTAAATACCGTTATTATTTAGTGTTTTCTTGGTTCTCAGGCCGGTGTTAATTTGTCAGGGGATCCTGAGCACAAACCTTAATCTTAGCTTCGTATATTTAAAGAGGTCCTAACGATACGGCACGTTTGCAGTATGACAGATTTTTGTGCAGTTTTTATTACGTTAGAAATGTTATGTATCTGTAATTCTACTAAGTGCTTTTGTAGGTTTTTTAGATAAGGACGGTAGCTGTTATAATAAACGATATAATTTCAATTTTGTCTAATTTATAAATGCTCCTGTACTCTTTTACAAGAGGGATATAGTTATTAACTTTCTCTTTTTGTTTCTTATTGTTATTATTATTATTATGAACAAAAACTACTAAAAAGCTCAAAGGAACCTCCAATAATGAATACATAAATTAAATGAAAAATGTCAGAAAAGTAATAAGGGCCCTCAGAAATTCAATAAAAATACAATAGTAAAATATGATAAATACACATGACATGATCAACTTTCATCAAACATTTTCAATAATATCAAATTGTAACAATGATTTCAAACATATGATTGACACTTTTTAAACGGTTCTATCACAATCGGCAACATAAAATTGTGGGTATTGATGGGAAAATCATTTTAAATAAATGACATTTCTAAGAATTATTTTTCAAATTATTTTCAACACACTTTTTAGTTCATTGAATTAATCAAGGCCATGTTAAGTTCCAACAACCTTTACTGTTAGCCTAGAATTTTCAGTTATTTACATTTTTATTCTGATTATTCTATTTACAATAAAAATTATTAGAATCTATAACGCATTTATTTCAATTTGAAGCCCTATTTAATTCAATATATCGATGAAATCCCCAAAATTCCTAACAGTATTCGGCCACTTACCGGAACTTGTTATGGAGAGAGCCTAGCTTTGAAGACAGACTGTTAAACATCACCTTTATCACTAATAAAATTATGAATCATAATAATGCTCTAATCTGATAACGGTTATTTTTATCCCTCTCGGTTTGCCGTTCTTATTATGATTAAATTCTCAAATTGCCTTTACTTGTTGAATTTGCACCGTTATCACGCTCATTATTTCACAAATTTCTCAGATCGTGGCATCGGCGAACGTAAACAGGTCGATGCGCTGCTGTTTTTTCCATTTTTTTTATATAAACCCGCACACCATCTGTCACTTTTTTGTAACGTTGCCATATTGTGCAAAAATACATTGAATTTTATGAAATACTCAATTTTTATCTCAATTTATTAATTTAATAACCGAAAATGTTTAAACGAAACTGTTATGAAAAAAATTGTAGTGTTTCAAACTAAATATTAAAAATTGCTAAATGCTTAAAACATGAAGAGTAGAAGTTCACATTTGGTTTTGACGGGGTGTGAATTCTTTGCGTTTGTACTGTCCAATGTTTGTCTGTGAAGTGCTAACTCTTTGGTATTTTCAAAAATATTGCTGTGAGGAACCTCGTAAATGAGATTACTCTATGTTTCAACACAAATTGCCTAGTGAACTCGTAGCAGAGACATTACTTTGTGCAGGTCCATGTAATTAAAGAGAAGAAGAAATATATTTTCCTAGCCTTACTTATTCTTTCATTATTAATTAAAAAATTAAAAGATTATAACATAAATGATAATTGAATTTTTTCCTAACCCTTGTTTTTTGTAAAATAAATTTTATTTCCGTAATTTATCATTATTTGTAGTATTATTAAATAATCAAATTTAAAATTAGAAGAAGAATTAGGTTAAGTTATGGAGCAGAAACTTTCAAGTCACCGGTATATTGTTCACAGCAGTGTTGCCAGATGGGGCTATTTATAGCCAAATTGGCTATTTTAATTCTTAAAGGGCTACATATTTTTTAATTTGGCTATGGCTACGAAAAATGGCTACAATGCGAAAATCAAGGGCTTTATTATGGCTACAAACTAAAAATTACAATACTATCTCATTTTATACTT
>JABRWK010001072.1:0-11371 GCA_013372445.1 Hypothenemus hampei | reverse complement strand
CATAGAAATCAACAGTTGATTTTAAAACTCCAATTGTTGGCAACACTGTTTCGCTGTCGAATGACAGAAGTTGAAAATTTGGCAAAAGTTTTAGGGTTAAAAATTCAAATTTATTGTACGTAAGGTGGAAGTGGCTTTATGGATCAGAATATATGACCATGAAAAAGGTAATGAGAACATTTTTTTATTGTTATGTATTCAGTCTTTCAAAGGGGTTCTCTAATCAAGGTCAACTTTGTTTATTTGGGGGCGTGTCCATGAAGAAGTTCAGGACCGAAACCACAGTTTTTTAAATGAAAATAGAACCTGGCATTTGACAATTAAGGTTGGACATGTAGCAAAAGATCGGGTTTTGATGCTTCGATAATGAAGCGAAAGTGAACGATTATAAACGACAGATTACACATTCATCCCTAGGGAAGAAAATTGATGACGTTCCGATATAAAATTCATGCAATTGACTTTTTTATTGCAAATTTAAAACGTTATGGGAATGATCTTTTTCACTTTGATTGTGAGACAAAAAAAATATGATACATGATCAATTTTGCTTTTATAGTCTGTAGTACTATCATTGATTAAAAATCCCCTTAAGATTATATGAAATTTTAGATGATTTATAATCAAGTGGAGATACTTGAGTGATGGTGCTTGACAACACGCCCCTCCATTACATTTTTCTATAACATAAATTGGAAATCATTTTCCCCACACCGATAAACGAACGAATATCATAGCAACTGGTTGGTGTTCGACGGCCGTTCACTTGTTTTCCGTGATTTCGGTGGTACCGCCGTTTGCATTTGTACCGTTTCAATCCGAATTCCTTCTGAAAAGTAAAAGTTGTCCCCAGATATCAGACCAGACTGAATTAATTATAATTAATTGTGTTGAATGATGTTTGAAATCTTGTTATTGCGATTTTGAGAAGAAGTGTCGCTTGTTTTCTAGGAATTTTTTTTTCGATTTCTTTTTTTTTTCCAGTAACAAAATGGCTTTGGACAAAAGCTTTGTCAATGTGATCCTATTGGGCTTAGCTTTTATGTTGATATTTGCCGCCTTTCAAACCTGGGGAAATATTCAAGTAAGTAAAGCTCATTAAAATATTTGTTAAAAGTTGATCCGCAATTAAAGGATTTCCTTATCACTTGACGCATGACCGTTTATGTTTGCGATTAAGGATTTAAAATTTACTGATTTTTATGAAATTCAATCATCGTATATTTTTACAATCAATTTTGAAGGAAACTGAATCATAATATCGATACGAGTACTTTTTAAATTTTTTAAATACTCTGTTGAGAGACTCTCCTTGATACGACAACCGTATTAGGGCTGGGCAATAAACTTGATTTCCGCGTCATTTTAAAAATGAAAAACAAAAGGTCATTTGTTTCAATAGAAAATTTTATAGCGTTTTCCTTTGGTTGCACTTTTCGGCACTCAGTGTATTTCCATCTTTTTCTAATACCTTCAGTAATAAAGGATAGAAATACACTGAGTGCCAAAAAGTGCAACCAAAGGAAAACGCTATTAAATTCAAGTCGCATGCCACCCTATTGATTACGCCAGAGCCTCAATGGAAACCGCGACTTGATAAAATCATTCTGATAAAACAATATAATGATTTGTTTGTTATTTTGACCCGGATTTTAAGTGCTACTGCATAGTATCAAGAGCTCGTCACTTTTTACAGATTTCACCTGAAATTTATTGATTTCGAAATACCTTTTTCAGACCACAATTATAAGTAGTATTCAGGCCGACAATGATAATTTCGAAGGTGCCAATGGCTACATTAGTATGGCAATCATTTACGTAGTCTTAGCCATTTTCAATTGGACGTCCCCTTCGGTCATTAGTGTCATTGGACCGAAATTTTCCATGCTGATTGGGGGAATCACTTATGTGTAAGAACCTTTTTTTTAAAGCCGTCACTGTAGAGCTGGGTCAGCGATGCCAAATCCAAGGTCGAATTAAGTTTTCAGTAGTTAAGTTCTGCGATCAATTAAGAAAAAAACCTCAAAACCATTTAATTTCAGAATGTCATTATAAAAATAATATAAAAACTGGTGTTAGCATTGCCCGTACGTTAATAGAACGCTTTATGAAAACAGTCGGTTGTCACTTATTGAAAGGAGGAAGAGTGATCAACGGGCTGAGCATTGTCGAACAAAGTGTTACATTATTATGAAAAATGTGATAATAAATAGAGTAAATGTTCTTTTTTGAACACCAAATAACATAATATAATGAATCTTTTTTTTTATCATACTACAAAACTGGATGAGTTCCCTGAATGAAACAATCCTTCAATACAATTGTCATCGCTGCCTATTTACAAATGTACCATATCCAGTACAATTCAATTTCCTTTTAGATTATTTATTATTTCATTCGCCGTTCCTCGAGTTTGGTTACTATACTCTGCCAGTGTCGTACTAGGAATAGGAGCCGCTTTAATATGGACGGGCCAGGGTAACTATTTGGCTCTAAATTCAACGGACCAAACCATATCCAGAAATTCGGGCGTATTTTGGGCAATGTTACAAATGAGGTAGATATTCCGATTTATTGATGAAAATCTGACATCTGACCCTTCACTTTCGAAAACAGCATGTTTATTGGAAATATTTTTGTTTACTTGGTCCTCCAAGGAAAAACTGAAATTGACACAAAAACGCGACAAATCATAGTATGGACACTGTCAGCCATTGCCTTAGGTGGTTTGGTCGTCATATTTTTCTTTCCAAAACCACCGCCGCGACCTATAAAAGAAAAGCCGGATACACCCACTGAAGATAGTAATGATAGCAGTATTCCAGAATTCATGGGACCTCGTCAGGCTCTTACGGAAGCTGTAAAACTTTTCTGTACCAATAATATGCTCTTATTGTGTTTTACATTCTTTTACACTGGCCTTGAGCTGGGTTTTTGGAGTGCAGTTTACGGCTCGTGTATCAGTTTCACTGAAAATTTGCCAAATCGCAAGGAACTCCTTGGATTATCAGGCATATTTTTTGGTGTAGGAGAAGTTTTAGGTGTTATATTTTATTTATTTTTTAATTTTTTATTTATATGAATGTTCTTATAGGAGGAGCTCTTTTTGGTCTATTAGGCTCAAAAACAAATAAATTAGGTCGTGACCCGATAGTAATAGCTGGTTTCATTGTGCACACTGTTACATTTTTCGCAATTTTCGTGAATTTTCCCAGCACAGCACCTTTCCAGAAGGATACTTCTGACAAGGCCTTTATTTCCAGCAACCCTTATTTGGCTATGACTTGCTCATTTCTCCTAGGTTTAGGAGACGCCTGCTACAACACTCAAATTTATTCGATCCTAGGTGGCGTTTATGCCAACCAGAGTGCCTCTGCTTTTGCAATCTTCAAATTTACTCAAGTAAGTAACAATCAGGGTTGAATTCTTAATTGTACTAGAATCTGTTACTGTTCATAATTAATTTAGTACAATTAATTTTATTTACTTTATTTTCTTAGTCATTGGCAGCGGCAATAAGTCTAGCATACGCATCAAAATTAGTGCTCTATGGACAGTTGTCGATTTTGTTGGGTTTTGCCATTGTGGGTACAATAACGTTCGTAATTGTTGAATGGAGACAAAAACGATCCGCACTGGCAGTTGAACATAGCATTAGTGATTCCGAGTGACCCAATAGTGTTTAATAAGGAATGAGACTGTGAATTTAGTTTTAATCAAGTATTTTTTTAATATTTACAATATATGTATTTATATAATATTTACTTCTTATTTACCACAATAATAAAACAAAAAGGAAATTCTGATTGGCACCCGCACCTGACATAGTGCTTAACTATCACAGCTGAATAGAATGTGACCATTTCGTGTCATAAGCTATATAGAATATATGTATACCTATATATACAAGGTGTTTGTGAATTGTGGTGCCAAATCGATACGGGTAATAGATTATCGAACAATAAGTACAATTTCCTTAATATAAACTACTGCTCTAAGATACAGAATGTTAAACTTCAAATTAGGTTTTTTAATTTACTTTTAATTTTATTTTTAATAAATAAATTAAAATAAATTCAATCAAAAACGAGTGGATTTATCATTAATCATTTTCAATGGATATCGACAATAATTGTAGGTTGTCTCGAAACCAATTCACTTTAGGTATTTTACTAAAACTACCTTTCTTATGCAGAATTGATTGCCTCTTAATACATTTGTACTTTTTCGGCAATAAATCTAAACTCAAAAAAAAAAGAAATAATAACTAGCGTCCTTTATAATGTACAAAAATCTAATTAAGTTCACTGAATTTATCGCATTTAAAAACACGAACACATCACTTTTCATTTCGGAATTCGCAATAGTTTTGATGTAAATTTAAAATTAAAGAAAAAAATTCAACTCTGACACCCTGTATCACAGATATGTTAGGTCTTGGGGCAATAGTTTAAGCAAACTGTACTTATTTTTGTTTAAATTTATTACCCATATCGCTTTGGCACCACAGTTCAGAAACACCTGTATACATATAAATATACGTATGTATATGTACACAATTTTATGGGCAAGTAATTACACGTTGAGATCACACGTCATTTTGTGACATTTCATTGGCGAAACAAGTACGTATCACAAATGTCACTCTAAATTTTAAGTACCCCTTGAACAGCACCAGCAAATTTGCCTATCTACAAAACCTAATAATTCTAGTAACATCACAGAGACATGTCCTAATTAATTAATTAATCAGTCAATTAACGTACACTACTAACTGCGCAACACACAATAAGATTTTCCTTCCTCGTTCAATTTATTCACCAAAACGGACCACGTTTCCAATCGGGGTGCGCACAATAATCTCATGTCGCCTAATTTTCGCTTTGCCATAAACACGAACTCACCCAGTCCATGATTGATACCGCAATGTTGCGGTACAATCACAGTAATTTGTTTGTGGGGTTGTGATGACTCGATTTCGTTATGTTCAGTTTCACGAAGAAAATCTTCGGTTGAAGGAATGTGTCGAATCAGTTTGGTCACTTGAAAAGTGATCAACGTTTGTTCAATGACATCATTGTTTTCTACTGAATTTATGGTTCCTCGAGCCACTGAAAATATTTTATTTTATAGGGATATCTAGGGAAATGTTGAAGGTAACTTACCCAAATCACTTGTACAGAATATGTGAGCCATTTCTTCCATAGAACATGGGCGACATTCTGAAAAAAAAATCAAATTACAATGTCAAAATCATTAGGAATGGGGAAGGAAAATAATAGGTACCTTCATTGGGATCGTAGCCATAAACGCTCCAAGGTATGGGTTGTAAATCATATTCAATCTCAGTGTGTTGACGATCAAAGGACCGCTCATCAGTGGCTTCCATATAAATAGCGGCCTGTCCATTTTTACTGTTAAAACATCTGAAATAATGAAACACAATGAATGAATGACATCACTCATTCAACTAATGAATTGATTACTTGATCAAGTTAATGTTCTCGTGGCCTTGAAAAAGGGAAATTAGCGAACGCGGCCCTTCCAAATACACTCTTGCTATTGGTCGACCCGGTTTCGAAGTTGATCGGATTTTTAAGCACGTCCGAAAATTTTTATTTTGATTTGGCAACCTGGAAATTAACGAGTGAAATAATAGTGTCGTTTCACGATAATCAATCCTGTGGGTACCTTAAAAGGATTCTTAGAGCTCCTCGGGGGTACAACCATTTAATCTTGCCTGCTGCACACCTTAAATACACCGGAGTGACCCCTTTGTCCGATTGTACTGTTGACAATCCGCTAGAAAAAAAAACTCCCACATTAGTATTCAATATGGTCTTCATAAAAGTTGCTTCAATGTTGCCAGATTGTGTGATAAGTGCTAATTTTTAATTTTTTAAGTAAATGATGTCCACTTAACATAAATTCTTTTATGTTTCACACCGGCCTGCTGTGGTTCGTCATAAACTACACAGAGCTTCACAGGGACCAAGCACTTTATTACATAATAATTATAAGATTTTAAATCTAGGTTTGGATCACTAACAACTACTTCAAAATAAACTTAACTAAAAACTTTTAAACTAACGGCCCTGTTTATACACGTACATATGTAGTAAATTTTCGAATCTAGAACATTCCTAACATTTTTCTAATATCTCCCTTCTTCAAACGACATTCCATATGAATCTGACATTCTCTATAAATTAATAAATTTTGATAGAATAATTCAGAAAGTTTAATTAAAAGATCGCATTTGTGAGATAATTGACAAAAACAAAAAGTTAACTAATTAACAACAAAACCTAATTGAATCTTTACAAAACAGTGCAAAACTAAGCAGGATCTTTGTACAATATTTTTCCCATGCTGATAAAAGATATGCAGTAAACCGCAGTAGCCACAGTGAAAAATACGTTATTAATGATACATGGATAGTGCGAGTACAGCAATTTATCGATATCAATCTTTGGGTTCGATGAAGACGAAGTAAAATTGAATAGTGAGGAGCGCACGCGTTGCCTTGACGTCCGATTGCATTTGTTTTATTTGTCGTTGGGTCGTAATGGCCGCGTGCGTGGTGGTACCCGGGCGGTACCCGTGTTGTTTTTTGAATGCGTAGGTCGAGAAATAACAATACGGCCGGATCGCGCGGCTGCCCTACCTACATACATAGAGCAGTACCTCTACAAGTCTAGTGTACCATACAAACTCTCTCTCTCTCTTTCTTTCTCTCTCTCTCTCGAAAAACGGTACCGTTAATCTAAAAATGATTTCGTTGTTGTTTGAGTTGAGGTGGCGCGTGGGCGGCGGCTGCTATTCAGTACCCACACCTTTTTAGAACCGTTTTTATTTAATGTCCTTTATATTGTTAATATCATAAACCAGGCTGTTCAACTAACAAATAACCGTCAATAGTAAAATAAGTATCCAATAAGTACACCTATCGGATTTAAATTTTTCGGGTACTTGTTTGCGGTACTTTCTAAAACCGATCATGCACGAAAATAATATGTATGTATTTACGGTTCGCCTGTTCCAATAATCTTGCGGACTTGTCAAAGAAACAAATGGGTACCACAAACGAGTTGTGGTACCACGAGCCGCATGTAAATCGTTTTTTTTTGTCTTCGTCATTGTCAATGTCCGTTCACTTTTCGTGCACGTGCCACCATAAACAATTCGCGAATAAATTTGGCGGCAGTGGCGCCGCGATTGTAGAAACGAAGAAGTATCGAGAGAGTATACTGTCAATTTGGGTGATTTTAGTGTTGATAAAAGTATCATAAATTTGAACTTTTCTCATCGTATCAATAAATCTGTTCCAACAGAAATCTGTCAATGCAACGTTGATTGGTCAAAAAAAGTTTGCTAACTATCAGATGATCATTTTGACACAAATTCATTGGATCTGACTGGTTGGAGATTTCTGTTGGAACAAACCTAATATCGATTCTTTAGATAATGGATGCGTTCGGCGAACACAACAGCTGACGGTAGTGCAAAACGGCTGATTTTGCGTTGAGTGAAAACCAACAAAATTGTGTCAAAAAAATGTCGTTCAGTGAAATATGTCACTAAATGGTTTCAGCTCTTGCGTCCGCTGAACAAATCTAATGTTTTTAGGTTGAATTGAAAAGAGAAAATATGTATACAGCGAGGACGTAATGACTGGAACAAATCAATAACAATTCTGCAGAAAATAAACAAAAAAAATAGTTCGAAATCGTTGATTTTAATATTCGAATATGTATGGTAAGTGTCGGCATACAAATTTCCATCTTAAAAATGATTATTACAAATTTTCATCCAAGAAGTGGTTGCTTTTATATCGAAAATCGTACACAATTTCTTGCTTATTTTAGGATCTGAAGAATAAGATTAAACGTTTTTGAAATTTGTAACGCCACAATATTTAATTATTATATCGTCGTTAGAATATATTTTTTCCACAAATATGTAACTATATCATCGGTACAATGCCAAAGTCACGAATGTGCAAATGTGGCTTTTTTCACCTAAGTGTATTAGTAGACGTAAAAATCTTCAAAGTTTTTAATGACTAAGCCACAAATATGTACTTCAAGTATAACATACTCTACGCTGGATTCTTTTTTTTTTTGGTATTTATTTTATGACAGATGGGAATATTCAAACTTCATTTTCTCCAAACTGAAAATTTTACATTACATTACATTCGTGATTTTGGCTTTGTACCGACGATATCATTCACAATAATTGTGGATGATATCGACTTCAATTATTGAAGTATAAGTATTTTCTTAAGAAAACGATGAACTGTCATTTATGACAAAAATTGAAATACGATATTTTATTAATTTAAAAGCCGTCAATGTTTTCTTTTCTTTTCAATTTCATCTTGAAAAAATCACTAGGGCAACCATGTCTATCGAAATACAATATTGATGCAATAAGAATCGTTATTTATAATAGTTATGTCATCCTTTAGATCACTCTAATTGACATTCAACTTTCTTAATAGTTTTTCGATTCTGTACTCAATACGCCAAATTTATTCGCGAATCATTAACTGCCGTTCTGTTAACATCAAAAAATTCTTGGTTTGTGTCAATTTTGACAGCAAATTAAAACGGAAACATTTATTTATTTCATTACCTGTTATCGAAACACGGCTATTAAATGCAATATACATGAACATGATGACTGAGAGATGTGGTACCATTGTATGTATAGCCATCTTGATCGAAACGAAAGCAATGCAATTTGCAACAACGTGCACTCACAGATGTTTTTAATATACCTAATGTGGATATGTGAGCTCGACTGTAATAAAAATAACGTAAACCTTTTATAAAAGTTAAAGTTATGCCTGTGACATTTACATTTGAGTTAACCTCTAAAATGCAAGAGTGCATTTTCCATTAACACTTGAAGAGCAATAATATTAATATGGCTTTTCCCGTTCCTGTTCCAGAGCTGTGAATGTCGCTCCGACTCGATTCTCATACGTGAAAAAATTATGGTACATATTTGAATGGGGTCTGGAAAAGGGGGATAAAGACAAGTGAAACATGTTTCCTCGTGCACATCTAAAGGCAAATATACGTATAGGCATAATTCAAATATTTACTAAATACTCATTCTCACTTTTATCTTTTTATATATTTGTTCAAAAAATACTTTTATTATCAGGGGAAAAACGAGCGATATTCAACGTTTTACCAAGAATATGGTTGCGATAAAACAAACGCTATCTCGACTTTTAAAGGTGCTTTTTTTTGGTCTGTTCAGAGCAACGACCGACCAATATGAACCATAAATCTAGTCGTCCATTGGAACTGGTGACAACACCCCAACATTTGCATAAAACTAGGGCCGGGCGTTAATAATAACAATTAAGTATCGATACAACAACATCTATTGTTTATTGTAATTTTTCTTATATCCATACGCGCCTAGTAGGTCGTGTGGCTTCAAGGTAAATAGAACAAATAAACAAATTACTCGTAGACACGCTTCACCCCTATTCATTATGTGTAGCAGGTATGACATTTTGTCAAATGAAAGAAGGGGTGGTATTCAACGGGGCCAAAGTGTGGGAAATAGGGAGGACGATCGTTTCCACACACCGACACGTGACTTTTTAATCTTCCAAGAGGGGTGTTTGGTGGAAAATATGTTAACAATAAAAAAAGTATATAAATGGAATCGTTCTGGCAACACTGTATCGAGTGGTTTGTTTTATAAAGCCCTAAAAGGCACGTTCCAAACAAGAAAGAGAGAGAGAAAAACAAAAGAATACGATGACGGCGACTAAGTATAAGAAGAACGAGTCGAAAAAAAGAGGAACGTCATCAAAAAGGCACCGAACGCCATTTAATACGCTGCCCACGTAGCCATTGTTCCTTTTAGAAGTGAGCCTCTGGGGGCTAAATGGCAAATACAAGAGAATGAATATTTTATCAAGTCGACCAGGTAAATATATGACACTGCTATCATTTGTTTTTTACCCCATCCTGGCCGAGGGCCGATAGTCGTACGGATATCTTTGGGATGTCCTTTATGGTGCCTACATAATATTCTATATACATATGTTGGTTTGTCTTTTTAGACAAAATTTCGTATCAAACAGGCTGCCGTTCATGTTTTGGGAAAAAACAAGTGAACGTCGTGATGGCGGCATGTTTATAAGTCGTTATTACACTATGCAGTAAATATTTATGTTCGGGTTGACATGTAAATCTGACTTTTTAAACGAAAATTTTCCCAGGAATTTTATTTAGGTGTATGTGTTTATCCATTTATATACAAGAGATATATAATTTTTTTATTATTTTGAAAGCTTGTCATATTACTATTCACTGAGTTTTCGTCTAATAATTATTATAATACCTAAGTCAAACCAACTTACAATGGAAAAAAATTATATGACCAACTGCTCATTTTTTTATAAAAAAGTTGTACAATGTAAGTCGAGTTTTATTTAAGCGAAAATCCACCGAAACTCGTGTCCAGTGTTCGCTATAACAACTGTAACGTGACTGCTAAACTTTCATCGAAGCCCCAATAATGTAATCACGTTTAAAAATTAAATTTTTTTTATGTCACCACCGCCACCCTCGCTATCAAATATCGATTTGAAAAAAAAAATGAAAATCGATACGTTAAATGGCCACCCAACTTAAGTAAGAATGGACGCCAAATATCGAATGTCGACCTCCATGGCGCACGTGCAAAAAAAGTATCGAATTCCTCGAATAATGGTTAAATCGCGCGAAATTATTCTGGGTAGGTACCGACAAAAAGCCAATTTATTATTTGTGTTCGGGCCGTGGCGCGCGGTACCATTACGTCCGATGACTCGACCGATTTTTGACGTAATCGAACCGTTTTTGACACGGAGGAAGAAAAAGTCGAGAATCGATAACGAACGGTCGTCATGGCCGCCCGCGATCGAAATTAATAAATAAATGAGATCGACTAATGCCATGAAAATGACGGTTGGAAGCATGCAAGAAGTTAAGCCTTAAAAGCGTCAACATAACAAGCGATAGATGATTTCTTTTTCTTCCAGTTGTGGTGCTCGTTGTGAAACTGGTTTATGACCTTTTTTCTCCTTTAGTTATTTGACTTTTGACAGTGGTAATAATAAAATGGCTGTTGCCCTGTTCCGGGTACCTATATGTAATGTCATAAACACGGTCAACGCCCACTTGAATGTTTTATTTTAAGAGTGCGCTAACAAATTTAGATAACTTTTTATCACCCACTTGTCAAAAATTTGTAAAATACCTTTTAACAGATATATCACAGATATGTATCTGCCTGACAAAACAAAAGGTGTGATGGTGAATTTCTAATCAAACACCTATCCTAATAGCTTTAG
>JABRWK010001070.1:0-11382 GCA_013372445.1 Hypothenemus hampei | reverse complement strand
CACTCAGAACGAAGAGATAGAGATAGGTAAATTACCGATTTAAATTTTTTTATAACTTGTTCATTTAAATTTTCTTCACATTAGGGATGAAAAACGAAGTAAGAGGGACAGGGATGATCATCACAAACGAGATCGAGATAAAAGGAAAAGAGAAGAACCATTGGATCCAATGGATCCAGCAGCATATTCTGATGTACCACAAGGCACCTGGAGCGATGGTTTAGAAACAAACAAGGCCCGAGCTGACAATACCGCATCCGGTGTTCTTTTTCAACAAAGACCGTATCCAGCACCTGGAGCTGTCTTAGCAGCCAATAAAGAAAAGAAGATAAAGAGAGGCGAAAATGAGATATTGAAATGTTTACAAATAAAACTCATTTTTTATAAAATACACACGTATTTATTATTTATATAAAATACAAATCTATTTACAATGTTAAATAACCATTATATAAAGACAATTGTAAGGCTAAATATGGGAGTTGCATTTTTCACAAACTTTTCAAAGTAAAATCAATTGTACTTCAAAGAAATACAACGTCAATATTATAAAGGGTCATATAAATAAACAATTAAATATTATTTGAAAAACCTACTGGCCGAACTTCGAAAAAACTTATAAAAAGAGGGCTATCTCAATCAGGCTTTCTAACTATAACACAAAAGTGTATAAAGGGAAATATTTCTATAGCAATCAAATACAAATACTATATGTACAACTGTAAAACGATCTAATTCGATACATTCAGGCTGAAGTTGTTACTAAAAATGTGACAAAACAACATGCCAAATATATTCCATAAGAAAATCGGAGACAGTTTCAATATTTCTCTGAATTAACTTATAATCTCATTAGCAATTCACCTAAGAACATTATTAATTTTGAATCAGACTTTTAGGTGTACACATTATAGAACATATTCTTTCAACATCGAAAACTCATATATCCGGAAGCGCAATTATATATTTATCATATTCATTTGAAATAGCTATTTATCATGAGATCATTGCTATAATCAACTAATTGAAAGTTTGAAAGGTAAAATTCTCGGCTGAGGTATACGTTGTTGAGGTTTGTACTGTTGAAAACGCCGCGACCATTTCACCTTCATGGAAGGCACTTGAGGTACTGACCACCTCGTTCTTTTCCAAGTCCTCCTCCACTTGGGCAATATTAAAACTACCGATTTCCGTTTTCAATTTGATTTCTTCACCGTCAGCGCTCTGAATGACCGTTGGCAAAGTTACCAGACCCAATTGACCTCCATGAAGTTCCACGATTTTATTACTATCAATTATTAAAGGTTGACCATCGCCCTGCAACTTTATATTCCCCATTATACCCATCAGAATTCGTTGGGGTTGTTGAAGCTGCGCCAATTGAGGTGACTGAACAGCTTGAGCCAATTGTAACTGTTGCTGTTGTTGCTGCTGCTGCTGCTGTTGTTGAAGGTGACGACTGTCGCTGGTTTCAGCTTGTTGATCTTCTAATTTTACCATTCGACTTTTGCCAAAGGTTTTAAATTTTATAGGTACGGGTTCTACCGCTGACGTTACTGGCTCTACCCTAAATAGAATAAGAAAAATAAGCTTTTTATAAGATACACTTAAGAATAAGAAATGTTTCATACCTATGTCCTCCTTTCAAATCAGGTTGAGTCTCCATCCAATGCCCAGTTTGCCTTCTGTGGTTCTTTAATTGGCCCGATTGAATAAATCGTGCTGGACACACACCACAAGCGTAAGGTCGAGCCCCAGTATGCCTTCGCATATGTAATGCAAGGTCGTTTGATTGTGTAAAAGCCCTGGAACAAATATTACAAACATACGGGCGTTCTCCGGTGTGCACTCTGCTGTGTCGCAGCTAAAAACATTAAAAATTAGCCATCGTTTTCGTAATAAATTTACACGGATTACCAATTTATTGCTTTTGTTAAAAGATTTTCCACATAATTTACACAAATAGGGTTTCTCTCCGGAATGTGTTCTCTCGTGACATTTCAGGTCATGAGAACGAGGGAATCCTTTACCACACTCGTTACATTTATAAGGTCGTTCACCAGTATGTCTTCGCATGTGAACAATCTGAAAAAAAATAATCTAGTACCATTCATACATTAAGAACAGTAGTTTTCATACCATGTTACTTGAATTATTGAACTCTTTTCCACAATAAACACATAAATGCGATTTCGAATTATCTTTCATACCAGTATGAATTCGCTGATGAGTCTTTAAGTTATCTAATCTATTAAATGCTTTGCCACATTCGATGCAAACATGTCTCTTGTCTTGCATTAAATGAGTCTTTGTATGTCGTGCCAAGTGATCCGATCTGATAACATAATCATTTAAACAAATTGAAACCGTGTAAAATACCAAAATAAAATTCTACCTGGTAAAAACTGATTCACATATTGAACACTTGTGTTGACCCTCTTCAGTAACTTCTTGATGAAGTTTTAAATGCCTAATGAGATGTTCTCCTCTACTGAATGGTTTATTACAGGTAGTGCAAACGTAAGGTTTATTAATGTGCTGTTGCTCAATGTGTTTCTTTAACATCTCCTCAGTGTAGAATGCCTAGAAAATATTTGGGTAATTTATTGGGTATTTAGGAATTTTAATAATATACCTGATCACATCTATCGCATTTGTGAGTTAACACTGCTCGATGCAAAGTCATGTGACGCGTTAAATGATTGGCGCGGGCAAATTGTGCTTGGCACACATGGCAAGAATGAATTTTGACTTTTCGTTTCTGTCCATCCGTTTCACTTTGCTCTAAATCATCACCTTGATCGGTCATATCATCTAGTTCACCATTGGCTTGAAAATTTTCTAAAGAACAATTTATTGTTTGCTGATAAAGTAATCTTAAATCGTAGTACTTTACCTCCATTTTCCCCATTATTCTTATTATTGTTAGCTAATGATTCAACTTCTTCAGTTTTTTCACCAATGTCACTCTCCACATCGGACAATCCATGTTCAGCTTGCATGTGATGTAGGAAACTTTTCTTATATTTAAATTTGCGATCGCAAAACTCACACTCTCTAGTCTTTTTATCTCCTTTGACTTTATTCTTTGCATTATTAATGATGCCGTGAGACCGTAAATGTCTGTTTAAGTGGCTCTTCTTTGTAAACGATTTGTCACAATGCTATTAAGAAATAGTATGTAGTAGGACAATTTTAAAAATTACTAATTAAGTTACTTTGCATTTTGATAAATCAGCTCCTGTATGTCTCCTAAGATGCACTTTTAAGCCACTGTAGGTAGTCAAGATTTTGTTACATTCCTTACACTCATATAAGGTGTGATCTTTCTTTGATGGTGGTCTTCCTCTTGATCTTTTCTCTTTTACATCAAAGTAATCATCTTCCTTTGTGACACTGTCATCATCATCATCGTCATCATCATCTTCATCGCTAAAGGGAAACTGACTCAATGGAACGTCCATTGAATCTTCTTCCAGATCACCCTGGTAATAGTTTATAGTGAATTTTTATCTTTAGACACAATAGTTTCATATTTACTTTTGAAGAGTCAAGATTTTCGATGTTTACTTTTTTTTCATCACTATCTTCAGAGGTCCCATCCACACTTAGGTCATTAGCCAAGTCATCATCATCATTATTAGCTGAATCTTTATCTTTTTCACTTTTAACAGATTCATCACATTTTTCATTCTTCACCTTAATTAATTCTTTTTCTTCCTCTCGTAATTTCTTATCAATCTTCAATAAAAATAACATTAAAAAATTTTTTTTCTATTTTGTTTTTATTTACCTCTTCAATGTGACCTTGCATATGTCTAAAAAGGTTCCCCGACAAAGAAAATTTGTCTGCACATATTTTACAGGAATGTTTTTTTCCTAGTCTATCGTGAGACTTCATGTGTCTTAGCAAATGATTCGTGCGTGCATATTTGGAAGGACATAAAGGGCAATATCTAGAATAAACTTCATTTTAAACAATTGAAATTGAAATATTTACGGGAATGAGTTGAGAATTTCCGGTCTATAAACTGTCTTTATAAAACATGCAACTATTTCTGAATGTCATCAAATGACACTCTTCAATTAATTAGTTTTAAAATCCCACGATATTCCATGAATTAATTTCAGCAGTTAGCAAGAGCGAACATCCGGCGTTGCTCGTTAGCACAAAATCTTGTTTACGTACATTTAAACTAAATGACCGATCATTCCCTCCTGCTCGCCAGTTTACTTCGGACACCCATTGAAAGTGGGTAGTTTTTGTGTATTCTTGGCAATGAAAAAAAATTTAAAAGCAGTAAGGAAATATTGGCAGACCCGACTTCGAGTGAATCTGTTATATCGTTACAACGGTCAGAGCTTGCTTTGTACCCTTTGAACGTATTCCTACACTTGAGACATGTCAAGTTTTAGGGATATCAAAATCACCAGCTCCGTCAACCATAGTCGAAAAAGTACAAAAAAATGGTAAACAAAATACTTCTATTGATACTGATTGAAAGGGGGGAAGTCCGGTACTTGTCAAACAAACAAATTAGATATGTATTTTGTGAATTGTTCACCATAAAAAACTCTCCATTCCAAGAATTTGTGGTTTCTTGTATCGGAATTAAAAATTGATTCCAGAAGCGTTTGAAAGCATTATGGAAAGAGGCTTATTGAGTCTCCATTAAATTAACAATTAGATATGCAAAGCTAGTAGGAAAGCATATGTGCAGTTTATTAAGCTGCAGGTGTGTAAGTTAGGCGCCTTCAGGTCAGTTAACTGCTTACACTGTGCAGTTTATATGTGTTTTTCTCCTCATACATAACGGGACGGTCTAAAATTGTTTAATATGAAACGAAAAATCAGAAGAACGCTTAACTATTATTCCAAAGACTTTTTGTTCCCAATTAGAACTGTGAATTAAACTTGAATCTATCTTTTCTTTTCCAAAACAAAACAGCATTCAAAGTACTGGACAATGAAAAATAAACTAAAGGAGAAAACAATTCCAACAAAAATATAACAAAATTCTATACTGATAAAAATTATAGAACAAATTTTTAAATAAATTGTAACAGACATCTATTTCGAAAAAATGCAGGAATAACCCTATAAAAAGACCGTAGATAAATTGCTTTGGAATATAGTTGGAAACAATATACATATTGATTCAGAAGGTGACTGTCAAAAACATATCTATTGTTGTTTTTCTTCTTAGGCTATTTCGTTTTGACCTAGTAACTTGGATAGCAATTCTTACCCATGCTATATATTTTAAAATTTATAAATAAATTTTTATATTCTCACACTATACTTATAAGAAATTCTAACCTCATTTCATCTCCTGAATGTTGTCTGAGATGTAGAAATAAGCCCCGTCTAGTAGAACAATGTTTAAAACAATAACTGCAAATTAAGTCATTTGGAGAGGCAGTTCGTTTTCTTTTAGATAAAGGAACATCATCTTCATCCTCCTACGAAAATCACATTATAATTAAGTAATTGAAGCTACTGAATGCATTTGTTTTACTTCTTCAAAAAGTCCTTCATGAACGTCAGGTTGAATGATGATATCCTCTTCCTTACTTTTATTGTCATTTTGATTTGTAATCTCTCTTAAGGCTATCTCCGACTTTTCGCACTGCTGCTTGAATTCGTAAGCAGAGCTTAGTTTTGATTCACAGGTATTGCATAGCAAATAAGGCAAACCATCTCCAGAAGATATCTGTAACGAAAGTTTACCCATTATAGGTTTCAGTTTCCAAAAAGTTAACAATGATCGAGGACTAAATTAAGATATATTACTGATATTTAAATATTGTACTAACTTCAACTGCGGCACAGGCCATCAAGACATCGCAAAGAAGCATAGCATCTTCTGCCGGACCGATAGTTTTTTCGAACACATTTTGCATATCACCGCTTTCACACATACATGAGCGACAAATTTTATCGATCATCAACTGAATATTTTCCGGAATCATTTTGAAAATGCTGAAATTTAACGAAAGGTTATAAAAGAAACATTTTTTCTTTCGTTAATAGTAAATTGACTGGTTTTATAGGTACATTCGCAATTCTCGAATCACATCACAAACACAATCGATGACAGCGACAATGACAACTCCCAATGACAGATGACAACCTAACTGAGTGATTTTATCGATGTCTTCTTTTCTCATTAATTTGGCAAAAACATGATTGATACATAGACAACCAATAATACTGTAAGTAACAAAACACATACATAAAATTCTTTATTTTGATGAAATACTTCTAGAGTTAAAGTCAGTATCAATCTACGTCATATAAGAAAAGTTAGTTTCCAAGAAATCAGCTATAGAAAAATAGTTAAATAAATTTTACTTTTTAAATATTTTTCTACAATAAAAAGTTTAAGAATGTTAAGACAAGCAATCGAGCTATTAACGTTTTGTTAAGTAAATCCATACGTGATTGCTTTCAAATGATTAAGATTCAATAGAACCCAAGAATGCACGTCCTACAAGCTAATATGATTTCGTTGAACACCAAATTTAATGTTTTTTTTTAATTTTCAAAATACTTATGTATTTATTATAAGAAAATATTTGTAACTTACAAAATAAAGCAATAAAAGACAGCTGATTACCTAACATATCAGAAAACTTATAATAAATTGTAAAAGTCAGTTCATTTCTTAAAATACTAAAAGTTCGTTAATATTGAAGACATTTAAAAATTACAAATGTCCCCGGTGATAAGACCCATAAGTCAAGTATTTATCAGTCAAAATTCTAGTACCATCAGCAACAGCTAAATGCCTATTATCAGTGACATTATTTAAAATCCGATTTTCAATTGTAACAAGTCTGTTGTCATTGATTAAACTGGTCCGACTGGTGTCTGGAACCAACAATCTAGTTGGCTCGACGACATTTACCACTAATCTTGGATCATTTACTAAAATTCGAGAATCTTGTTCTGTAATTATAGCTCTGTTATCCGCCAATAAATGAGCAGTATCGGCGAGTAACCGTGACGCATCATGAGTCGAATCTTGCTGGAGCATTCTCATTGGTTCAGTTTGCATCATACGTCCATCTACAAATGAATTTATGATTAAAAACAGCAGCAGTGTCAAGTAACTAGTCTTACCATCTAATAGTCTATTATCGAGAATAATATGTTGTTGTTGATGTTGATTTTGTGACTGTTGTTGTTGTTGTTGTTGTTGTTGTTGTTGTTGTTGTTGCTGCTGCTGCTGAGCTTGGGTATGGCCAAACTTATCATCAACATTAGCAAATTTCAGTTCTTCTTCTCTTTCAGCTTTAACTGAATTGGCATGTACTTTCATATGATTATTTAAAGTACTGGTCTGAGAAAAAGCTTTGCCGCAAGTAACACAAACGTATGGGCGCTCACCGGAGTGCACTCGCATGTGGCGTAATAAAATCGTATTGACAGTAAATCCCCGATTGCATACAGTGCAAACATATGGGCGTTCCCCTGTATGATTCCGCATGTGATATTTTAGTTTCATAACTGTAGTGAATCTGGGAGAACAAATAATACGTCATATATACAGTACATATTTCAAAAAAATATTACCTTTTTTGACAAACATTGCATTCAATTGGTTTTCCAGTACCATGAAGCCTTTTATGGCTGGTAAGATCTCCAGATTGTCTAAAGGCTTTGCCACAAAATTCGCATGCAAATGGGCGTTCATTTGTATGGGTTCGCATATGGATTTTGAGGCTTGCCTTTGAAACGTAGCCTTTTTTACATACTTCACAATTAAACGGCCGTTCTCCTAAAGTAAAATAACAGTTCCACGTTTTGCTTATTATGTAAGAATTTCAGACCAGTATGAGTCCTTAAATGCAAGTCCAGATTAAACCTTTGGGGGAAACATTTGCCACAAATATTGCAGACAAAGGGTTTCGCCCCTGTGTGCTGTTTAATGTGCATTGACAGTGATTCAGAATTGGGAAATTCAGTTCTACAATAATCACAGATATGTTTCAGTAGTCCCGGATCACCTTCCTTTTTTTCATGAATTTTCATGTGCTTCAGTAAACTATTTTCTGCAAAACACCCTTTATTACAAATTTTACAAATGAAAGGACGCTCATTTGTATGCCTAAAAAATATAATTATTAGTCATTTTATAAAAATTTACGCGTTTTATGTGAGAATAAAAAAAAATGATTAGATGTTTCTCTCGTATGACATAAAATTTGTAGACAAAATTAGCGCATCAGCAAAATGTTTCATTAACAATGACGAATTAGAAATCAATAACGGCGTGCTATTCTCCTCTAAACCTTATCACACCTTCCATTCATCTTAATCTCTAATCAAATTGTGAATGGATTCTTGATTAATATTTTTCTATTCGACAACGACTTGTCGATGATGCACATACAGAATTGATAACTGAACTTCTTAGTCAGCTTTCTTAACACTGTGGGCCCCAGCATTATGCTACATAAAAATGCATGTCGCCTACAAATGTATTCAATCATATAAGTAAATTCCTTCCCAAGACGTTATTGATTCATAAATAGGCTTCTTGAATGTTTCAGACAGTAACATGTCTCGTGTGTGTGTGTAGTGACTGGTGATTGGTTAAATGCCTGTTTCTGTGCGATTTACTAAGGAATTCGCTCATTTTAAGCATTTAAGGACCTTTTATAAACTTTTCTCGAACTTCTGCATTAATTCCAAGAAACTTTAAACTCAGTTAAACTAAATTGTTGACTGCCTATCTCCTAACAAATAGCCACTAAATACATTTAACATAATTTACTTCTTAGATAATAAGAGTTGCTGTTGCGTTAATTTTGTCCAGAATTTTATCAATAATCACCTCAATAAATGTTTTTGCAACATCGTAGGATGTATAAATCGCTTTTTACAAATACCACATTCATGAGGCTTTTGCTCTTCAGGTAAATGGCTCCTCATGTGATTATTTAAGTAATTTTCTTCAGTAAAACTCCTATTACATTGTTTACATTTAAATGGACGATCTTCAATGTGAGTCCTTAAATGTTTTCTGAAAGCTTTTACATCCATAAATTTCTTTTTGCATACATTACAAATGCAACAATAACGTTTCTTTGTGCTAGAAGTAGCATGGTTCTGCGATGATTTTTTCATTCGTTTTTTGCGGTTTTTACTTTTCTGACTACGAGCTAATTTGAGCAGTTGCTGTTGGGCAACCATCTTCTCATTTGCTGGATCGTCAAAGGAAATTCTATTATTTACGATAACTATTTGTTCTCTATATGGGTCATCTTCACTGTCTGATGAAGACGAATCCAAATCGAAACCTTCCAGAAGAGTATTGGAAAAATCGTTACTAGGAAGAGTCTCTGGTTTGTCATCACGTTTTTTTACTAAGGGCTTTCCAAGGTATTGACGAAGGCTTGAATCTGATTGCACACATAATTGTTTAAACGAATAAGCTCTGCCTATTTGTAAGCTGCACTGCAAACAGACGTAAACTGGTAGCCCATCCTCATTACTAACCTAAATTAAACAAATTTAGATAATCGACTGAAATTTATTCAAACTACAAGAAATTACTGGAACACTGGTAAAATCCATTAACATGTCAGCAATAACTAAATTTTGGCCTGTTGAATTGTCTGGTTGGAAAATAGACCTCATTTCCGAATTGTCGGTTAAACAGGTTCGGCATAGTTTACTTAAATCTATTTGAACCAATTCTGGCTTAACCTCTTCCATTTTCGTAGTCTGGAAAAATCTAATACACTAATCACACAAAAACGAATGCACAAATACAATAAAGAAAATGGCGAACTGGATGCTCCCACTGGTCGATTGTGGGAAAGTCAGTGGCTCATATTAAATCGTGTCCGTATTCGATCTACCTTTAAGGGCGATTTTCGTTTAATAATTTGTTGAACTGTTGTTAAAGCGCCATTTTGGTCAGAGCCGCATTAGACATTCGCTTCAATGTTCAAACGTTAAATAATTTATTTTTCATAAGAATTTCACAATAACTTTTAATAAAATCGCCTTAGCTAAAAATCACTAACACGTCCTTTTCTTTCCCAATCTCCATATCTGGTAGGTTCAGGTCCTCGAGGCCCTCCAATTTCCCCTGTGTGAGGATTAGTGTTGTCGGGCCATGGTTCTAAGGGTTCTTTTTCCTCGTATGGGTGTTTCGCTATTGGTTCATCTAATTTCCCTATTGGAGTTTTTTCTCGTAATTTTTTTTAAATTCTTGCATTCTAGGGCTGAGTTTATCATCAGAGAAAAATCGAGCATTATTAAAATCTGAAATCGTAAATATAATTTTATGACTGAATATAACTAAAATTTTAGATATTACTGACCTGCAATTTTTATAGCTCCAACTCTGAATGGGAGTTTTTTTATTCCGCAGAGCAAATTAATTATCATTATTATTTTGGGGTATTATTTTAGTTATTCACCTTTTTTTATTAATAAATATAACTTTCTATATAAAAGTTAGAAATTTTTGACTACCTACAACTTCAAAATATAACGTCTTCTGTATTATCATTGTGGCATTTGCAATACCACTAAAAATCTATTACGTTTCTTAACCTTAAACAATGTTTCAAAACGTTTTACATTCAATTTCGTCAATATATCCAATGGAATTAATTTTAAGCAAAGTTACATAAGAAGATAATCTTTGTAAAAGACGAAAAAGCTTGTTTTTTATATATTTATGGTATAGCAGGGCTGCGTTCAGATATGTAGGTAAAGTGCATCCGGACGTTCTAAAATCGGTTTTGCACTATGGGATATACTTATAATAGAATGAGATAGATAATGTCATATAATATGTTGAAAAGTCGGCTTTAAAACGTCCGGGCGTACTCCACTTACATATCTGAACGCAGCCCAGTAATGAATAGTAAAGTAGAGAATCATAGACAAGAATTCAGTTAGGAATGTGCAAAAATGTGATAATGGGATCGATTTCAAAAAGATTTCGGATAGCAAGGAAATAGTCATTGCAAGGACGTTCGAATCGTCGTTAACATATTAAAACTCCATGATACACTTAAGGAAAAAATTCGAACTCAGAAAGTTAGAAACTTGAATTTGTTTGAAAGAAGAACAAGATATATAGAGATAAAGAATTCTGAAGCACTAACCAATTTAGAAGCCAAAATAATTAATAGCAATTACTTTGAATAAGAGATTTAAAGAATAACTACATAAAATATAGCAACCAACGAGGACGAAATTAGAAATAAAAATAGTGTTGATTTCTACGCTAATGATTAAGGACCATAATTAATAGTCACACCTCAAGTATTTTTGGGTCCTTAAGAATACCTTGATTATCTGTTCATTATTAATAGTCATTCGATTCCAATCAAGGGAGACTTGATACCATT
>JABRWK010001069.1:0-11382 GCA_013372445.1 Hypothenemus hampei | reverse complement strand
AATTTTCTTATAAATAAATCTTTTTTAACGGAATTTGGGGTACAACTAATTTAAATTATTCTAAAAACAGTACCAAAGACAAATAAAAAAATAGCCTTAATACCTTTACTTATATTTTGGCCATGAAAAAGAGGCAAAGTAAACCTTGGTTTTTAAACGACCCCGACAAGTTGTCCCAAGACAGAATTTTTTGCGGTCCTACAATTAAAAAAAGAATAAAAAAATCCTCATAGGTTTTTCTTGAATTTTAACCATAACTGAACAAAACGAAACTTGGGTTTTAAGCAAGAGGGACACGAATTTGTTTTAAGATATCGTTTTAGATAATCTACAAATTAAAAACATTTATCAAAATCGGAATTAAAGATTTTTCAGAAGTGGTCCGATTTTAAGTGGGTCACATTGTAAATAGAGAGTTATGATAATGTATTGCACAAAATTCAAAACTAACATTTGTAAAGTTATTATAATAATAATAATAATAATAATAATAATAATAATAATAATAATAATAATATTCATTTTAAAGTCCGAAAGCCTTACGGCTAAGTCAATAATTTTAATAATAATAATAATTTCAAATACAGGCACAACAACAGTAACGAATACCACGGTGTCACACGAGAACACAGACACCAACAGCTGAGGGGGCTGCATTGGAAACTCAGCCAGCGCTCACTCAAGCTGGGTTACCTCGACAGCGCTTGAAATGGACAGCGCCTATGAATGAAGATATAATGGGCTTATACTATGAGGTAACTGATGCGGAACGGGCAACGACTGGCTGAAAACAAAGATTATATCGAATTCTGTAGGAAATATCTGGATTTGAATGTCACTGAACAAAGAGTGGCAGAGGAAAATTGGTCCATTCTGAGGAATAATCTAATTCCACCGACGACACTCGATACCATCAAGAGTGAAATAGAAACAGAAATCTTGAACAGAAGCTATGAGAACGATGACGGTAGGGACGAGGTTAATGTACCAGTTGAATTGGCTGATCAGCAACCTGAACAAAAACAAAAACAGCAAAAACTTGCGGGAAAACTGTTATCTGAATTGAACAGATCGATTTTAGAATATGACGGCACCGACCCGCTAAACAAATCATCGCTACCAAAGCTGAACACTTCAAAAAAAGTGGGAATTGCATTGAGCATTGTTAACTACAGAATTGTACCGGAATATATCAAGACTGACGCCTTTGAACGCTTATATTTGCTTATTTACAGCGCCACAACTACCATTACTAAAAGAATGGGAATAAAAATAAGACTAAGGAGTGTTGGACCATACACATCCCAGCTTCAAAATCCGCCTTGGGAAAGAAGACTGAACACTAAGATAGCAGACCTTCATAGGGATATAGGCAGACTAAAGGAATACATCGAAGGAGTAAAAGAACTCAAAGACTAGAGATTGGACCTGTGTCCAATCAATAATGACGAGGCATCGAAACCATGAACGTCAGGACCCAGAGAATACCACTCACACTCAATGTCTGGAAAACAAAAACTGTTTGTATTTTCAGAGCGGTTGAGGAGATATAAAGCTACCAATCAGGGGAAAAACACAACGCGTTATTCCACAGATCAGAAAAGACCTTCTACAGAACATTAAGTAAGCACCAGAAGAACTAACAACAACCACCCTAATAAGGAAGCCATCGACCAATTTAGGAGAACGGTTAGATAGGTACATCTGGCCCTTGTAACATAACAGCCAGCTGGATCGCTGAAGAACACAGACTAGGTCCAAATGCAATATTAGCCATTTAGAACTGAAGAAGTCTCCAACATGATCAAGGGTAAGGCGGCCGGACTCGATGGAGTGCAAAATTATTGGCTAAAAAAGTCATGATACACGCATGAAAAGTTAAACTACCTTGTTAATCACATAATATTAAATCCACAAAGAATGCCGGCATTCCCTACACAAGGCGCCATATGCCTTCTGCCAAAGGGTCAATAACAGAAACAGAATCCGTCAAAATATCATCCAATTACGTGCCTTCCCATATTATACAAGGTCATCACACAGTATATTGCTTATTGTTAGCGGCTAAACGGCCACTGTGAGCGAAACAATATTATTGCTATCCAGCTGAAAGAAATTGAAAGGAATGCTCTGGAATGCAAGGAACAACTAATAATCGATTCGGTCATCTCTGGCTACACCTACACCCAACCAAACGCGGGAATCTGTTCATGGCCTATACAGTCAAAATTGTTAAAGGTCAGATGCTACATTGCGAATTTGAACGATAAGATGGCTAGTACATCAAACCAATGGGAAAATAATATAAATATCTAGGGATAAAGAAAATCCAACGAATAGCACAGGGGGTTATGAAGACCGAATTAACGGAGGAGTTTAGAAAGAGGGTCAGATTGTTAACAAAAACCAAACTTGACAGTAAAAATTTGTTTAACGCTATTAATACATATACGGCGTTGGTACTTGGATACTCATTGGGAATAGTAAAAAATGATCAAACGCAGAGATCACAAACCTTGAACGGAAAGTAAGAACTCTACTTACGAAACAGCACAAACACCACCCCAGAAGTGCAGTAGTACGAACTACATTACCACGACACCTAGGAGGAATAGGACTCACAGGCATTGTTAAGCAGCAAGATCAACAAATAAGAAATCTTCGTAGCTATTTCCACATGAAATCAAATACATCAGAGCTGCACAGAATAATTTGTGGCACAGATGACTTCACACCACTGCTGCTCAAGGAGCAGCAGGTACCAATCCATCATCGTACTAACACAGCGAAGTCAAGGATGTACGGGAGACATGCGAATGAGGCCGATATGGAATATGTCGACAATATAGCGTTGAACTACTGGTTGGCTTCGGGACAATTGTTTCCCGAAACGGAGGGCTTCCTTTTTGCAATTCAAGATCAGGTAGTTCCCACTAGAAACTACCTCAAGCACATCGTGAGAGATCCCTCAATTGACAACGACCGGTGTCATTTCGAATGTCAAGCGATGGAAAACATTCAACATATCACCGGAAGGTGTTTCTGTATTTCTTAAACGAAACTTTTTACAACCAATGTTTATATAACATTTTCGTCTTAAAATAAGATCTTCTATCGAGTGTTAAAATCCTGCTACTAAAAACTGACTCACCCGTATGTCTTAAAAACACAATTTTTCAGGAGATTGGAAAAATGTTAAAAAGCAAAATCTTGCTTCGAATGATGAAATCTTAGTTCTTTCATTATTGGTTAATTATTTTATTATTTTGTATACCTTACTCATCGTTAAGATTTTTGCAAAAAATTAGAAAAATTAAAAATAATAAAATAAAAAATAATGCAATAGAAAAATTTAAATAAAATACATTACATGTAATGTGATTTATTTTTTCAACTTTGATACTTTCTAACTCCGTTATTATCAACTTTTGGACTAACAATAAGACAAGTTTAGTTAAATTGACATACTTTCAGCTGTACTATATCTAGTGAAGCATTGATATTCTTATTCTGGGATACCCTGTATACTAGGTGTCTCGTTTAAAAAAATATAGGTTTGATCTATATTTCAGGAATTATCGATTTTAGAAGAATATCAAGTACCCCCTGATTCCTATGTTAAATGATCTACCTATAAGAAGCCGTGTTTCTCTTTTGGATAAATTCTAAGATACCTAAGATACAAGGGGGTTCCAAAATGACAATTTTTGAAAATCGCTTCGTATCTTATCAAGGTAAAATCTGTTTGGAGCATCTTTTATTCTAAAACCAAGTACCACAATGTCGAGGAAAATCCATATTCTTCTATCTATAATATTAAACGTGAAACACTGTAAATATAAAGAAAATGCAACGCCCTGTACACGTAAATAACAATTGAAGTACATTAATCATATCCAGTATAACCTATTTAACATTGTAATTTAAATATATCTAATGATAATAGAAGAATAACAGTTGAAAATAGTATATTATTCAACGAGTGTAAAAGTACGCCATCAAACATGAGAATAAAGTTTGCAGGACGAGTCGCAGACTCGTCCTGCAAACTTCATTCTCATGTTTAGTGNNTCTTTTTCACGAGTTGAATACTATACTTTATCTACGACCATCGACCATGGTCACTACCATGATCAAATGTATTAAAATCACTAAAAGTGTTGCCAATATAAAATCGTGATACTTTAAAAGTCACTAAATTCATTATTCAAAATGGTGGGAGAACTATGGAATAAAGTGCTACTTTATCCACTGCGAGCACTTTATTCCACAGTTCCCCCACTTTTTTTTCACTGTCATAAAATGCTTTACTTTTACGATTGAAAACTATTGAAAAAGAGGTTAATTATTCGATGGTCGTAGATAAATGATATTTTTCACATCATAATTTTTAATTATTTAGCATTTCTTGTTTTGTATAATACTTTTTCTTTGAGTTATTAGAAACTGGACTAAAATCTTTGTTACCTGTCATTTTTCTTTAGCAAAAAAAATTGTTTCTTATTTATTTGTATTAGTTTTTTTTTAATGTTGGTTCTATAAATAATTTTATAACTGGCGTAATAGAGTCTTTAAATTGTTAAAACGTGTAAATTACATATATGGTTTTTCATTTTGAATCATTCTATTGTATGTATATGTCGTAGGCATATAGCAATTTTAGACAAATTGTCATTTGCCTAGGCATTTACCAAGTGCAATGGCAAATAGCACAATGAACGAGAATGCGTTATTTGACAGGGTAAATAACAAAGCATATAACAAAAAAAATAAAATAAGGTAAGTTAGAACAAGATTTGGTTTTATAAAAAATAATGAATAAATCTTATCTAACCAAACCGTGGTTTAGTAAAATAGAAATAATGTTACGTATATTTTCTAGCAAACCAAATCTTACCCTAGCTTATCTTATTTTATATTTCTTCGTTACCTGCTGTGCATGTCATCATCATTTGTCCAGTCAAATAATCATTTGCCCATATTACATCCCGACATTTGCCAAAATGCCCAGGAAAATAACGCATTCTCGTTCATTTTGCTATTTGCCATGGAACTTAGTAAATGCCTAGGCAAATGACAATTTGCATAAAATTGCTATATGCCTACGACATATATAAAAAAATCCATTGGATGGAGTAATTTTACAAAAATGTTATAAAAATAAATCACAAATAAAAATATAAATATTATATTATTGACTTAGCCGTAAAGCTTTCGGATAAATATATTATTATTATTATTATTGTTAGGTACTATCATATTAAGTAAATATTGTTGCCATTAAAAAAATAAATAAATCACGCCTAATTTGATCGTAGAGGGTCAATTGAAACACACAGAAACAAAGGAAAAAGAGTAAATGTATACATTTTCTAGTAGTCCATGACTATCTGGGATTAACAGTCCCATCAACTCCCCGGAAAAAAAACAACCATACATAAAAATAAATAAATGTACCGGGCAAAAACAAGAACAAAAGTGTCGTACGTGTATGTTGATCGTGGGGGTCTCTCAAGGGCGTCCGTTTATCGATCTAATTTCAACTACAAAAAAATACAAATGAGTAAAATACAAATGACAAACGGAAGTGCTGTGTTCCGATATTCTATGATTTTTGTAATTAATACAGACACATACACACACGTGTGAAGTTCAAGGGTAAACAATTGATGATAATCCAGTGGCACACTTTTGATAATTTATTTCATTATAACTGAGCACTCACACTCAAAATACACTAATTTTTCTGATAATCTTAGTTTGGGAAACTCCTCTATGTAACTCTTCTCATTCACACCATTTAGTTATATAAATTTCAATATATTTATGAATAAATAAATAAATAAATATATATATATATATAAATATCAATTAAAACTGTATAAAATGGCATTGACTTTTTTTTTGACTCATCGAATAAATGGGAATGAATGTCGGTCGCGAACCATGGCCGCTGCCATTCCGAGGAAGGGAAAAACAAATGAAAGCGACGCGTATGCTCGATACGAGACTGGGACAAGCCGTCTGGATCGGGAAATATAATATGCAAGTAAGCGCAAGCGTCCCATTTTCTGGATCTACACCACGAAGGCGAGTTCTATTCGTTGAAGATGATTATTTTAACGCGCCAAATTTAAAGTTTACGGTTGAATAGTAAGAAAAATAAAGGAAATAACAAACGGACAACAGTATGACAAAGAACACTGCAAATTATTTAACAAGTATACGTACATACAGGGTGATTCACTGTGGTACATTAGACCTAGAAACTAATTGTACGATTTCTGTATGATTTTTTTTGTGAAAACTTGTATATGAAAGTAAGTCGTCAAGTCAACTAAAATATTTTCAAGAATGTAGTGTTGCCATTTCTACCGTAAAGTATTCGTAGCTTTGATATTTTAAATAAAATAATATGTTTTTAATGTAAACTGCTGTTGAAAAGTTAAAGATATTGCTAAAATTGGTATTTTTTTAAGACTACAATTCTTCCCATCTGCTGGTCGGATTTGAATGATTTTTTTTTCAATTGTAGTCCTATTATGGGTGAATATCTTGCTGCGAGGAAATGCCCAAAAAATAAAATAAACATATTATACAGGGTGTACAGTGTCATGTTTTCTTCATAAAAGTTTAACGCCTTCTATGGACAATACCAGGTGGTTCTTGCATTCGAAAACTATGCAGAGATGTAACCTGGAGTCTCCGGAGTATTTTGTTTTTTACTCGTCCATTTATTCTGTACCCTTCCTGAGATATTCAATTTTTTAACATTTCTTGCATCTTACACATTGACAATAAATATCTTCCCAACTACTGGTTGAGTTTTAATGATTTTTTTTAAATTACAGCTCTGTTATGGACGCATTTCCTGTAGCGAGGAGATGTCCACAAAATTAAATCTACATACTAGACAGGGCGTGTAAATAATCTGCTGTTAAAAAGTTAAGGATAACGTGAAAAATTGGAAAAAAAGACCATGTCAGGCAGTTATTGATGCAGGAGGAGCCCATACACTTTATTAGTCCGCCTTCCAGCATTATGGATTTTTTAATTACATTAGCTATTCTTAAAAAGTTTTTTGATTTGAATTTATTATAATTTTGTTGACTAGATTATGTTGCCTCATTGATTTTTTTCGATATTGAGATCGTTTTCTGTTTCCATAGTCTACTAGTAAAAATAATGATAAACATTGGAATTAAAGCATTCAAATATTTAAACAAGTATATAAAAATGACAAAAAAAAAAATAAAAATAAAAATAATTAAAACAAAACTATTTAAAATACCTGTTGAAACGTGCGTTAAAAAAACAATGACACCAACTTTAATGCACAGTTCAACAGGTATTTTAAACAATTTTTGAATTATTTTATTTCTTTTAATTTTTTAAAAATTTGTTTCGTTTGTTTTAATTTAAGATTTTTGCTATACAAGTAATTTTAAGCAACTTTTTTAAATACCATTTTACCGATGAATAAAAATTAGAGGAAGTTTATTCTTAGGTAAAATACATGTTTTAATGAATTGTGAGCATCTTTTACAGGGTGTTTCAGAATAACTATTCCTAATTTTCAGAAATAATAGAAAGCACTTCAATAAACATTTTTTACTAATAAACTAATGTCCGGAAATTTCTTTTTTTTTCGAAAATACGTCCGCATTTATTTCAAAGAATTTGGCAGTCGATTACACATCGTTTTAACTTGTGTATTGAAAATGGTGGTCGCAATTTCGAACAATTTTTATAAAGTTTTATGCACTATTATTTAAAATGTTCCTTAACTTAACTGTAATTTAGTAAGTAATTATCTCTTAAGTAAGTATTTTTAAAGATTTTTCATTTACCTTGACTTCGAGAAATTTTTGGACATTAATTTATTAGTAAGAAATGTTTATTTAAGTGCCCTATATCATTTCTGAAAATTAGGAATAGATATTCTGAAACACCCTGTATATTCATTTTTTCTCATAGTGAAATGTCTTTTTAGAACAAGCAAAAATTAATACATATTATTTTACTATGTAAAATGACTTTTTCTCAAAAAATGCCAAATTAGGTCGATTTATGGTATAGATATCCCATCTAAGGATTCCCTGTATATATGCATATAGTATTTCAAAATTGCACGGCACTATTTGATATATGTATTCTCCATTATAAAACAAAGAAAAAACATATGAACATGGGTCCTATCTCGATCAGGAGCAAAGTTACAGGGTGTTACAATGTAAGAAAAAAATAACGTTTTTATTTTATTGTGCTTAGTCTACTACAGATAAAACTTTCAAATTTTATGTCCATATTAAGTAATAGGCGGGACCAGGACTAAATTTCCATCAGTTACTATACAGGGCGGTGTATTTTATGAAATCTTGGTACATAAAATTCTTTATAAAAATTTCCTTGTACGCCACTGGTGGATTTTAATATTTTTTTTAACTTCTCCTACCTATTACCTAAATTTTGTCCCTGTTAACTTTTAATTGAATTCTGTTCAGCTTGCGCATAAATTAATAATTTATTGAGTTCAGTCACATTTTCAGATGTCAAGAAACGCTGCATTCAAAAATAACTTCATGTTGACAAAAATTGTAATTTTTTGAATTCTGAACATATTATCATCGAAAAAATTGGGGCATTCAATTTGAAGTTAGCAAGTTATTAAAGTTTGAAATTATGCAACTTCGCAGATATAGTGCAAATCTCTAACTTGGAATAAATTCATTTAAAATTCAGAGATTTGTTCTTTGGAAAAACGCTCGTACCCATCAATTCTTATTTTTTCTTGCGGTTTTTTTGATAGCAAATTCATGTATACAGGGTAACCAAAAACTAAGTTACGACCACTAATTTTATTTTTTCAAATGGAAACCTGTATATTTTATTTCAGTTTTGAATTCTCCTTCAAATTTTAAGTATGTTTCATGTATCTATACCTAAACTCAACAGTTACCGAAATATTTACGATTGAAATTATATATGAATATCCTTAGAAATTTACATTTGACATATGTGTAATAAAATATACAGGTTTTCATTTGAAAAAATAAAGTTAGTGGTCGTAACTTGGTTTTTGGTTACCCTGTATACATGAATTTACCGTCAAAAAACCGCAAGAAAAAATAAAAATCGATGGGTACGAGCATTTTTCCAAAAAACAAACCCCTGAATTTTAAATGAATTTATTCCATACATTTGGACCTCACTGTATGTAAACAAAAATAACGTTTTTTATCATATAAAATGAGGAAAATTTGACACCAACGGCGTTCCATATTCATAAGGTTATAAAATGTTTTGTAATTTTAATTAAAAAAATATAAATGTTAACTTAACTGCCACAACCTGTCTGGAACTACACTCATATCAAATTAGTCAAAATGGAACAAGTATTGGTTAAATAAAGGTTTAAATTTTTGTTTTATTTTGTTATATTAAATATGAAAATCTATTTAAAAACCAAATTTATCCCCACTCCTTTTCCTCCTCGCATCATTTAAATCAATATTAAAACCCTATTAAGTGAGGGAGAAGATATATGTATAACTATTCGAAAAATGATCTAGTGGCCCTCATAACATTTATTGAAATCAATGTTAGAACACGAGCGGGAGGGAAGTGAGAACTATTCGAAGTGCTATCTACTAAGCTGCATAAAACATCCATGACATGGTCATATAATTTTTTTTTATTAAAAATTGACAGCCGGCAGTTTTTAGACGGACGATCTACTAATATTTTTTGAACTATTTAAATGCTCAGCTATCTTGATCTTAAAAGCTGTACTGAATCATGGACAAAAACGCATTATATTGAAATAAGTTAGACAGAGATGAATATCCTTTGTTGTGTTCTTGTGTATCCTAATATGAAGATTGAGTTGTAGGGATGTAAGGGTGTGTCCAAACTTAAGTCTATGAATAGAAGAACACACAAAAACTATCAAGATGTCCATTATAAGCTCCCTTCTACTCTGACAAATTTAGTATTACAATTTTGTAAAATCTGTTTGAACAATTGAATTACAGTCCAGTATAGCATATTTAAAAATATTTTTGTGTATACAGGATATATAGAAAAAATAGCACAATAAGTTTTTTTTTACGGAACACTATATTTTAGTAGGGCCCTTGATAGACCTCTCGATCTTCTAAATGGCGGAGTTCTCATTTTTTTTTTCACGTGCGATGTTGCCAAGTTATTCAACTCTTTTTTAAATTCTTAAAAATCAGGCCACCAAAAAATGCAATAAAAATGATAATCGAAAGTATTTTTTAAGAAAATTAATATGTACACTTACAATTCATATGGATGACGCTTTCACATGTATGTGGAAATATTGTTAGCTGTATACAGGGTTTACAAAATTTTCATAAACTTGAGAAATTTCAAAGTGGTTTTTCCAGGTTTTCTCAAATGGGAAACCCTATATTTTTTTTAATAATAAAGTAGACTATTATTTATTCTTTTTAATGATACCACATTAAACACCTTTATTTCAAACGATTTTCCTAAAATAATTAAAATGATAATTATTGTGACAAATGTGATCATTTTAGAGCTAGTAATTTAGAATAAGTATAAAGAATTTTGTTTTTAATTTTTCTAAATACCAGTTTGGGAAGTAATAATTGACACATTATCTTTTATACATATATTCTTAACCTAATTTGTGCGTGAAATGCTGTTCATTTTCACTTAAATATTGCTCAATACGCCTTTTTTACTATTTTTCTTCTTTTTTTTGTTTTATTGTAATACAAGCAGTTTTTCACGGTATTAACTCTCTAATGTGTAGTGTTGTAAGACGTTCCTTATTAAAGCAGATTGAGCAATGTTTAACTGAAAATGAATAACATTTCGTACGTAGATTACGCTAAGAATATGTAAAAGATAATAAATTAATGATTAGTATCCAAACTAGTATCAATGCCTTATTTGCAAAACCGCGTATGTCTCAATTTACGACATACAACATACGCGTTTTTGCAAGTAGGCCGTCAATTTATACAAATCAGAAAATAAAATTCTTTATGCTTATTCTAAATAAGTACCTGTGAAAACGATTAAAGGACCCCGCACAAACCTTACGGGTTTGGGCTCCCGGTCAAAATAGCTCTAATCGATATATGTTATACTCCATATTGTCCTAATCAAAAGTTCCCATAGGCACAAAGTTTAAAAATGAACAGTTTTCGAGAGGTGGAGGTCATAAAACTGACCATTTTCTGAATATCAAAGATCAATTTCCCATGAACAGAATGGCCCTTTCCGAAAAAAGTTGTAGCAAAGTTGCCTTCAATTGTGATCTTGCGAATGGCTTAAAAAAAATTTTAAATAAAAAAAATGTTTTAAAATGTATTATATTTTTATACA
>JABRWK010001066.1:0-11455 GCA_013372445.1 Hypothenemus hampei | reverse complement strand
AAAAATTGTCCGAACGTGTTTGTAGTAAGTCGGTATCCATATTTTTGAGTGGCCAGTACACAACCTCTATCTAAATTCGATTAAACATGTCTGGGCTCACCTTAGATGGGAATTGCAGCAAAGAAGTTGGCCATTGGCTAACCTACATCAGTTAGAAGTTGTCTTAATTGAAGAGTGGGACCGTATGCCGCAGGATTATGTAATAAGCTTAATTGAGAGCATGCCAAGGCGTATTCAAGAAGTAATTGGAGCGAAGAGGACACACGCTCTATTAAACTCCCCGAAAGATCGGTGACTGTAATTGTTTAGTTTCAGGTAAACTCCAAATCATCATTTAGTGCAATTTTCTTAGAACATATCAGAAAGGACATATAAAAATTCGATTTATATTAAACAAAATAAACATATAGTCAAACGATTAAAAATGATAAATAATTAGCATAAAATGTGGTTATTTTTCGTAATTAAAAGTTTAAATTTTTGATATATATCTTTTTGCTTGATTTAAGGAGAACATCCGAAAATTCTTAGTTTAAGACTTTGTAATATCAGCGATTTAAAAGAATAAACAATCTATATAAATCATTCAGTACGCAACCCTAATCTGGTCATATTCAGTTATCAATTTTCTTCATTAAACGACACTTTTTCATGAAAAACAAACTCAAAAATCTAAGCAAGGTCAAAATGAAGTATCAGGAATTCATCTTACGCTGCAAGAGATTTTCATTTATTAAGACATAAATATTAAATAAAATGCTATAAACGTTTCTTGTTCTAACCGCTTGTAATTCATTACAATAACACATTTGCTTTAAAAAGAAAATCCCTAATAAAAGCGATGTAAAGAGAGGTTCTTAGAAGTCATTTAGAAAATGCAGAACAAATTATTTAATATGGAGTTTAATAGTCTGTGTTACGTAAAGTATAAGCTAAGGACCTTCCTTAGGGTAGTTAACTTCCAGAGGCTTTTAGTTATATAAATGCCTCATAAATGAAAGTCATTTGATATTTTTAGAAGAATTCTAAAGGCGCATTTGGAGCTCTCTTCATTTCACTTAGATATTAATTTGAAATTTTAAATCAAAATTTCACCGAAATTATTTCTTATTCCTTGATTTACTAAAGTGAAAAGATTTGTGCAAGCAAGCCCACTATATACAATAAATCTTTCGACTCCACCGACAGACGACGATAAAGTTACTTAATTTATAACCAAAGAATTTGAGACAAATTTTCTATTTCAGCTCAATCTTTTCAAATTCCATTTCATATAGCTCGCTAGCAAGTGACTAACAGCAGAACTTTATTTTAAAAGATTATTTCCTCGAGAAAAACATCATTATCTGTTTTTGGTTTTCACTCAATCTGTTTGCTTAGAAAATTTACAAACACATTGTTCTGTGTGTTAAATTGAGGATAAAACCTAAGTAAAATAAGTGAAGTTGAAGAAGGTCAATCGCAAAATATAAGGGAAAAACAAGACAACACGTAAATCTTTAACGCCTACAATGGATTTTCTCAGTAGGAATTTGAAAAACAACTTCATACCCAATAAATTACATTTTGCCACATCTCAATTTTTAATCAGAATTTCATTTATACGTCGATCAGCTTTAAATTCGAACTGATATGAAAACTGTTAAAGAACCAAGTTAATGTTTAAAATCGAACAGTGTGAATTTGAATTTTAAATATGCCTTTATATATGGAGGTATTATTATGTTACCTCATAAATTGAAGCAGGGCACTGACCCACATTGTGGCTAAATATACAAATTTCATCGACGTTCTTTAACGAAACTAACAATTAAAACTCATTACTTATATTAAAAATTTGTACATTTTGACGTAACGAAAACCTGTTTCTAAAACTTTTGTCCAGTATTTATCTACAACCGTATTTAAATTTTTCTTGTTACAACGACGATAAATTTTAATGTTGTGTTGGTCGCGGCAAATTTTCTTTTTAGTATTTCAGGGAGGCATATTAATCAAGACCGTGTTCTGGTAAAGCGTCGCATATTTAAAATTCAAATTTACCGCTCAGAAATATGGGAAGGTAATTGCATATTGCTATTCTGCTGCTAGTTTTCCACATCACGTTATATGATTTTTGACTTTTCTCTAAAGTGGAAATATAAATTTCTATTTCGTTAAAATTAAATTCATGTATAATTTATATAATTTATTCCATTAAATAGCCTAACGAAAATATTCACAGAATGGATGGGACCTATCGAAACGGAAAGGTCTTTACCAACTTGAGCTTAAAATTGCTAAACGTTCATCGAAAACCCTTTCGAATGGCATTGATAAAGGTTTCTTATCACAGACAGGAGCCCAAACTTTAAATTCTATTACCCACAAACAGTAGCTTCTGAAACTATTTGGCGGTGAATGATAGAGTTATAACTATTGAAACAAATAAACATTGTTAATTAAACTTGTTATTCACCATTGGTCTCTAGGATCTCATCATTTCCTTTCTATTGTTCAATAGCTTAATTCTCTATCAAATGATAGAATATTTCAAATCAAAACTTCGAACCCTTATTTTTTTCATTTTGGTTTTGGTTTCGATCCAGCAAAAAAACTATGTCGGTTCAGTTCCGGTTTTCATTCCAGCAAAAATAAAAGATTTTTTTTTGGGATTCCAATTCAATTCAATTTTTTCGGTTACAAACTGGCGCCGGATTTTCTATAGAGAGGTCAATGGAAATTAGGTGTTTTGGCCATCAATTTCTTTAATGTGGAGACACAATCAGCTAACGATCCATGCCAGAGAGACTGACAAATCCATTGATGATTCCACCAAATCCAAGAGCGTGTTATTTCTTTTGTAACAACAATAAGACGTTATATTCATGTGAAGTATTTTTGCAGGTGCTGCGTTACCATTTCCTCGAAAAACTAGTAGTAATTTTATTTTAAATGAGACCATGTTTGTGATTTTCACCGGAAGGAGAATTTTACGTTCAATTTTTTTTTATATTATTTGGCGATTTTCTGTAAAATATTTTGTAAAAGCGATGTTGCAGTTACTCGAAAGCCATATTAATATTAACACATTTTCCAGTTTCTTTTTAAAAAATGCCGAAATATTGGCATATTTTTGGATTGAAACATTAACGAAGGAGAGAGATACGAAGTCAAACGTCTAAATTCTTCGTGTTTTTTTATTTTTAACGTTTAGTTATGATTTAAGGAAAATATGCGAAAACACTCACTTACTGTGCTTAATTTTATTAATTGCATCTATAATTAATTACCTCTTTAATCCGGTTAATAAATTGTACTAACAGAGGAGCGACTTGACCACGGATTGTTTACACCTACATTAAAGATTTATTTCAAAATAAACTCAATTTACGCAAAAAAAACATCGCTTCGCTTCATTTACGCCGACTAAAGGACGTAATAACAAGGTATTACTTTAGACGTCGATTTTATTACAGATAATTTTGTAGCTTTGGTAAGCGAGCAGAGAAATTATCTTGTAGGTAGAACGTTTTACTTTGTTGTAAGAAAGATGTATATTTCTGTTAAGAAAAAGCAGAGACTAGACCAAACATCAATCTTTTGCAAATAATACTTTGTGTAATGTAAAACAAACCAATTACCTTTCAGGTAAAAAGTGTTAATTGATATTTATATTTTTCTCACAGTGATAGTTAATAAAAAAGGTTTGGTGATAAACTGACATATTTTTTAACAAAACAAAATTATAAATTTAATTTCAAATTCAAAATAGAATAAGTTTATTTCTGCTTTTTTAAGAGTTTTCTTATACATAGTATAATATCGACGCTTGACAAGTAAAATGTATTATATGCCACTTATAATATTGGCGGATTAGCCTTTTTACTTTTCAAGCGTCGATATGATTTTCTGTTCAATTACATAAAATTTTACTGATAAAGGGTTATTCTATTTTCTGCAAAATTTACCTATGTATTTGCTTACAGTTTTGAATTAAAATAGTCATGATTACGTTTCAAAAGTTTTGTGTTAATACATATTATTCTAAACCTATTAATGTCGATTTTCGAAATAATTAATAGTTTCACAATTTTATTCCATAAAACTTTCCCTTCGTAAAAATCATGGAGATCTTCAATTGGAAAACTTCCAGCAATTATTGTCCGAAAACGGGTAAATTTTTTAAAAATTACCAAGACACATCAAATTTGGTTTCGACGGGGAGCAATTTCTTTTAACCCTTGAGCCTCCAGGGTTCCCCTCCCAAATATCTTAAATTGGAAAAGGGAGTTGAGTGATACCTCATTTTAAAGGGCTTTTTATTCTCTATATCTACTTTGGTACCTTACTTTTTAAATTTGAACGCTGCATTGGCAAGTTAGGCGCCTGTTAATAAAAAAAAAAATTTCTTACGAATGTTATAATTGCATTAACACTAACATTTTTATTAAAATAATGCATTTAGCATTTAGTAAATGTTAAAGGCACATTTATGCGGATCAGCTTCACGAACAAAGCTATAAAATCAAAAAGGTTGCAATTTTCCTCTACAGTTATGTACTTACTATTGGATGTTACAAGAATACAAACATTAATTTATGAGTCATTACCAAGATATAAACTGTGATAAACTGTCCTGATTAATGCAGTATTGTAAAAGTAAAATAATTATAAAAATGTAAAATACACTTTAGCTAATAATTGAAATGATTTTTATTAATGGAAAACAAGCAAAATGCGCAAAAATAATGATAGAAGTTTACATATCAAAAATTCCTACGCTAATGTGAATCATAGATACATTTTCGATTTAACATCAGAATTTACTGAAATCAATTCAATTGTAAATAAAAAAATATGTGGCGAATTTTAAATGGAGATCCCCAAGTAGGGGTTATATGGTCTCTGCCGAATTCATTAATTCGGTGTGCACAGTGGCACGCCAAAATGAAATTTCACATGGCAGTGTAAGAAACGCGTTAAAAATAAACAAACTCCTCCCAACCAGAATGCAAAAGTCTATAAGAGCTTTATAAGGACGATTTCGATAGGAAAATAGTTTTGTTAGAATTATATCCAAGTTAATTAACAATCGTCTTTTTTTTGACAAATATTTGTTCCAGTGATGAGTCCATCTTTTCCTTGATGGTCATGTCAATAAATGAAAATGTCTATATGTATTGTCGGAGTGATGAAAATCCCCAACCTTTTAAACCTCAAACATTTAGAGTTGTTTACAAAACCCAACAAGTATTTCCAATTGTAGGACAAGAGTTTCAAAATAGCCTTCATTATTGTTTGGAAAATAATGGACAATACTTCGAATTTCTCATAAAATAATGATTTTAAAAAGAATGATGATGTCCAACGCGTTTTTAAAGATTATTTTTTAGAAAAATTATTCAATCATCTGTATTTACAAGGAGTGTTTCTATTCCAGATCAGTGTTGGTATTTTATTTGTAAACATTTAATTATTAAAACAATATATTAACGGAAAAACATCATTTCAATGAAAAGTATAAGTATTAATACAATTATAGCGTTAAAAAAATATATTTTTTTAATATTCGTAAACCAAACGTTACAATAGTCAAATCCAACAATTATGGTACCAAAGTGTAAAGAATAAAACATGTTTAAAATGATTAATGGATGGTACAACCCCCTTTTCAATTTAAGGTATTTGAAGGGTGATTCGAGAGGATAAAGGTTTTATAGGGGAGAGCTAATTTTAACGTCAAAATTGTCCCCCCTCGAATCCAAAATTGACGTATATCAACGATTTTTATAAATGTATCCGTTTGGCAATAATAAGGGTTAAAAGTTTTCAAATTGACATCTTGTATATCTATTGATATTTTGGTAAATTCGTGTCTCGATTTATATCTCAATTAAAACCCAATTTTTTCAAAACATTTTTGGAGAATGACCATTTTTTGATAAAAATACTTTGAAAAATTTGGGTTTTAATTGAGATATAATCGAGATAGGAGCGTAGGAAAAAGATCAGTGGAGATGCAATTTCGTACATTCAATCTGTAAAAAATGGAAATTTTAGCGACTGTTTCATGAACCTCAATGCACTTCAATAGTGAAATCGATTTTGCATTATACCTTATATAAGGTATACAAACAATAGTGCTAAACTTAATTCTCTTATAATTGACCAGTGCATTTTTTAAATAGAACACGCTGTAGTTTTATTGAAAAATTTTTGGCTCTAGTTTGGCTTTTAAATGATGTTTAACATATCCAAATGATTAAGTTTCAGAAATAAGAGTAGTTTTCTACTATGTTGAAATCTTGCATTTCCAAAAAGTTGTTGTTATTTGTAATACTATTGCGGTTATTTCTACACTTTGACAATGATGATAATATAATCTTTTTTGAAATGTACTACCAGGACGTTGTTAATGTCCTGTAAATTAAAATTATTGATAATCTTATTTATTTATCGTTGTTTCTTCATTTGAGGGCCTTGCAACGTACTCATAACTCTTTTTAAATAAGATTAGCTCTAGGATTGAATAAACGGAAAAATATCAAAAGCAATCTGCATACCTTGTTTATATATCTATAAACAAATAATTTTTTTTACTAGGTCTGGAGTTATCATGTACGAAACTGAAATAAACCGATATTTTTTGATGTTTCACTTTTAGATTTCGTTTCGACAATAATAAAAGTTTTTCCAGGTTTCGATGTTCGGTTTAGTTTCAGTTTCTATCTCTCGTTAAAATTAAGAATAATTATCATGATTTAAAGAGAGCAGCTAAACGTTTTTACACCTATCGTTTTGCCCACAACGGGGATGGTATGCCTCACAGCAAAGAATTTATCTCTTTCATGGTTCTTTTCAGCTTTGGGAACTGTCACAGATGGCTACGTTTCGCTAATATAGAGACTAAGGCATAATAATAGTAGAATTTCTCGCCACCAGTTCAGATTGCTTTACTCATACGGTTTTTTTCTTAAAAGAATGTTCTGTTTATTTTCATCACAAATGAAATCATTTTGACAGATAGTAATAAAATAAGAATTTACCTGTCCGAATTCCTCATCATTGAATCAAAGTTGCCAAATCTGGTTTGAAGTGAAGAAAAAAGAGCAACTCTAATATAAAAATTCAAACAAAAATTTCGGTTCATTGCTACTATGTATAATAAAAGCATCCTTTCTAAAGTAACGGACAATATGAAAGACGATTAGAATGCCGCCTCCGACCTCAGCCAATGGCGCCACAAATAACCGAAATATGCTGATGCGCATTATCGCGTCGCTCCATTCCCTATCATTACTGCTGCATACCGTGTTCATGAAATAATTAAAAATATGCGAAAAGAAGATCTCGACTTGTACAATAAATAACTTAGGCGGTGAGCTTAAAGCTTCAATTCTATTTTATTAAAATTTTCCTTCTTCAAGTTTTATACATTTTTCTTTTTTTTTAATGAAAAAATTACGGCGCTTGGTATTGTTATCATCAAAATGGAATAAAACAAGTATCACTAACGTGATCCAAATTATTCATGTGGAATCGGACACTCATTTCAGTTACTTAGTTTATTGTTCACTTCGTTGATGGGATATTTATTACATTTCAGCTCAGCTATCCGGCTACTGGATACATTCTAGACGATATGCATGATTTACCAACATGAATAGCAGTACGCAAACACTGCTTGTGGCGAAATTTTATTCCCACATGAATTGAAGTTTAAACGAGGAAATATTGATCAATGCCTAGCTTTAAAATCTGGACCATTTCTACACTACATGTATAAAATAGTTAGGTATGTAGTTCATTTAAGTCGCATCCTTTTTGAGAAAGCTTAAAGGCTACTGTACGCAGAGTTTCATATTTCTCTATTAGATACAAAATTTTCTGCATAATGAAAAGGAAAGGTCGTAATTTATATGGAATCGTTCAGGTGTAATAATACAAGAATCCCATTTAAGACCCAATTTTGCATGCAGGTTGCCATTTGCATTATCACTAGGCAACAATGGAAGCAGATTATAATTGTTCAATTCAACTGGTCTATACAGATATACAAGTAAGGATATGAACCATTTCAATAAAATTATTTTCAATGTCATAGAATGATTTATAATTCCGCTTTGAATATTTTTTTTATATTTCATTCAAAGTAATGGAAATTCGCATGTTCTTTTCCTACAAACGAAAGTTGTATTTAAATCTGATTCTTGGGGGATTTGAAAAAACGTTTGTACAACATTTTTTACTTATTTTAACCCTATTCAAAATGACAACATTAATGCCCAATGCCTTCTCTTTTAACGTCTCAAATGTTCATGGACAAATTTCTCGGAGCTATCCAATAAAAAATTTCGGTAATGACGGCATTGACAAATATGTTCAGAGACTATTTTGTTAGATAATCCCCAATTTTCAATGATTTCCACTTAGATCTCTTCATTGTCAACGTGTAATGTTTTTTAAGTCGGTGCCATAAGATTAGGAATTCCTCTTGCCTTGAACGCAATATCTATGTAAATTTTTGGTGATTTCGTCTAGTTTTTCTCACCAATAGGTGTCTCCCTGTTTTAATAGAATCCATACATATTTAGGATAAAATGATTACATTCTGGAAAAAAATCTTTAAAATTTTGCCTTCAAAAATGTTTAAATACGTACTTAAAAAATGTACAAGGCTTATAACAATAACCCTAAAAATTGCATTAGTGGGAGTCACTTCCTCTATAAAATTTTATTTTATAGGTGGGAATTTTCTACTGAAAAAATTTATGTTAAATTTTTATATCTTTTAATCAAACATAAAATTTCTGAAAAGAATTATAAGTTCTAGTATTCATTATTATAAGATACTCTACAATCGTTTATTATTTTTTTAAAATAATAAGGTATTACCTTATTTAGAAATTTCAATATAACGAATACAAAGGGCATTAGTTTGAAATCACGATTATAGATCCCAGACCTTATAACGAGATCTCGCTCTAAAATTTCCATTAAAGGAAAATTTCTTAAGCATAAAACTTTACGACACCACTACCTCCGTAGTGAACATTATATCGTAAAGATGATGGTATTGTGAAGGTTACTTGTAATGCATTTGGCACTGTCCTCCGAGCTTACGTTGCTCATTGAAATTGAAGTTTAATATAACAGCACTCCTCGTAAATAACGCTTAAGGCTTATCTAGGATCGGTTATGCATAGAATGCACAATGGAGTTTTATAAGTTTTATTATTTAAATTCATATTTATGAAAGATAAAAATGTCGGAATAAAAAGTATATAGAACGCCAATCTAGAAAACAAAGCGAAGCCGCAGCAATAAATTCACATGTGTTCAAATTGCCACACCAATATTTTAAAGTATTTCGCACAGCGAAAGAGAATAATGGCTGTATATGGCGCTTATTTGGCGAAGAGGATTTCTACACCATCACAGAATAAAAAAAACAGTAGATCAAAAGTAAAAATAAACTTTAATAATGAAAATTGATAACCGCCTAAAGAAGTTCAAACGGATTATGATTTTGATGGTGATTCCTATAAATCAATCTAAATTAAAAATCATGTTATCTTCCAAATCATTTTAACATGGTTTTGATAAATCGAAGAGACCGAATTGCATCCAAGAAGCATCAGGTGTAAAATGTCATAAAGATTTATAGAACAATGGGAATAGACAGAATGTCGGATGATTGATACTCGACGAATTTAATGTTAGACAGAGATTATCTGGACGTTTCTGGAAAATAAAAATTAATTGTTCACTTTCATTATTCTTGTCTGTTTAATTGAAGTTTAGTGACATCTATTATAAAAGTTTCTTGTTGCTTTTCATTAGTGAAAGTTTAAGAAACTCAACTTTTGAAAACTATGCAGAAATTAGTTCTTAAGTTTTTAAATTTTTTAATCTGCTGTTACCTTAATAAATTCGCGAAATAATTATAAGGGGCTTTCTATTAATTTAATATTATATAATAGTATAATTTCGTTAAAAAAAAAGAAGACGTAAAATTAATTTACGATTTACAATAATTAATCTTCGACATTCGTAACTTCCTACCCTTGTATGTAATTTGAAGAAACACGGACTAGTCGAACATTAATCATCGAAAGGACTACGACAGGCTTTCGTAAAACTGCTAGTTTTATTGTCTCAATTATTCTTTTAAAAACTAACTTGATATTTTAATTTACATTTTGTTATTTTCGGTTATTTGATTGAATATGAAATGATAATGACGGATTTAGAAAGAGTATTTATTTGATGGCTTCCTTAAAAAGAGTTTAATTAAAATTCGAAGCGGACTTTCCATTTTTTTTGTCAGAGTTCTGGTTTTTTTGTGAAGAAAGACTCTTGATATTAACAGGCAATTTTAGACTTTAATTAAATTCATTCGAGCGTAAGGACCCATTATAGTAGGTATACATATTACCGATTTTTTATTAATTGTTTGCAATTTTGCTTTTTTTCTGACAATGTTAAAGGGAAAATTATAAAAAATATTTACATTTTACATCAGTATAGGAATCATTCGACCTATATGCTCGTTAGTGCAACAATTTTGTTGTTTACAAAATCAAAAATTAAACAGAAAATAGCTGTAAATCTTTTGTGTTGTTGACTATATTATAACAAGTTCAACTAGTGTAAGGACTTTTTGTAATTCTCTAAATGGATACATGAACTCTGAAAACAATGGAATTTGAATTTCACATAGTTATTAAATTCCTCACAAAACGTACTTTTCAATTTAAATGAAATTAAAATCCATTTACTAAGATACCTGCTTTAATAAAGCTGTGATTTATAAGTGAAATATTTGAACAAGTTCAGGAACCCTTAAAAGAGAATTTATCCTCGAAGGGCAAGTAATATGATGACAGACGAAATAATGATGAAAGTTGAGCTTACCCTCATGCAACAATGATTGTAACTGTAGATAAAACATCAACGAGCTATTATTTATTAATCTACAAATGCAGTACCGATGTGGCACTTGGTGACTATTTTCTATTTGTGTCTGTGACTATGTTTATAACTTGGAAGACCATTCCAGAAAAAGGTGCTTGAAAGACGAAATGTTATAAATTTACAGATTACCTAAACTGTCAGAAATTAACATTCTAATTGAATTTTTTTAATCTGAAATTTTATAAAATTAAAAAGAAATGTATTTTTTCTACCGCATTTCTCTAATCTAAAAAGAAATCCCGTTCATATACCTAAGTAATATTTGCCATAATTTATATATGTACAGTACCGTACAAAATGATCGCACGTTTGATATATTTATATATTCCTTAATAAGATATACAGGGTGTTTCCGACCTACTCGTTTTATTTTTAAGGGATGATCAACCACCTTAAAAGAAGTCAATTAAACCCAAAAAACCTTAACGAAAGTTGCTCTATTAGAGAGATATGATTGTTTAAACAATTTACAAATTAATAACTTTTTTGTCATTTT
>JABRWK010001063.1:0-11503 GCA_013372445.1 Hypothenemus hampei | reverse complement strand
GGACAGATAGAAAATACGTCTGTCGCATTCACTGCAACTGTCAGTCAAGTAGGAGTGAACGCGACAGACGATTTTGTATCTGTCCTTTTCTAAATTTGTACTAAGGTCACGTTGTGCATACTGTATATAGTATACTATAGTATATATGTACTATATGTGTATACTATATATACTATACATACAGAGAATGTAAAATGCAAAGATACCAATAAAAGAAGACTGACAAAAAAAAGCTTTCTGAGTTGGTTTCGCATAAAAATTGAGTAGATTTCTTCTTCTTAATTCATTTTTCGCCTACCTCGTATACTGCTTTAACTAAATCCAACTCATTTCTCGGGGTATTATAAGTTGTTAAAGTCTGTATCAGTTAAAGAAACTTTTTTATTATACTCGTAGTAGGTATAATATTGTAGTAGGAAGACGTTAGAGAGACATCGAATCATAAAATTGGTAATAGTATATATCTTCGATTTTATTGTGATTGGAAATCTTGATGCAACTGATTTATGCGGAGCAAGTTTTTGATGTCTTTGGCAAAGAAAAGATAAACCTTTTTTTTTTAATTTTGCTACCTTGTATAATTCATATATTCTTCTGAGTCTCTCTTGCATTTTATATTATTCGCGTGAGTTTTAACATTTTATCTTTCAAGCCAATTAATTAGTTACGGCAACCATTAATTATTCTTCGTCGTTCGATATTTTCAGTAACGAATTTATTGGGTTTTCGAAAGTTTTCTCGAGCAAGTACATATCTCGTTTTACTTGGATGGAGTAAGTGAACTTAATGGAAACGGTTCCCGGATACGATCAAACTGGAATAAAAGAGAGTCAGAAATCGTAAAAAGTAAAAATTACACGGAAAGATCGCGTATCCCGGAGAAGAAAGGAAACCACCTTAAGGAGACGCCGACAACCGACGCCGACGTCAGCATCGGCGTCTCGGTGGCGTCTGTCGGGGGCGCGGCGATAGAAGTGAAAGCTGCGTGGCACTCGGCCAAATTCGGGACTTTGTCTTAATTAAAACGGAATCGAACAATGGTTATTATTACGGCGCTTTACCTTTTTTCTATTATTCTTCTTCTTCTTCTTTCCCTTCATCATTAAACGATTTCAGTATTGCGATTGTGCTTTTTGAGTTTGAGTTTCAAAGAAATTTATCGAGGGAACTGCTACTAATAATCTGGCAGTTTAAAGTCTAGAAAGCGTATTGAAACAAAAAAAAACAGTAATTTTTTCTAAAACACTGAAAAAATAGTCAATTTAATTTTACAAGAAAACTTAGAAAATTGCAAATAACATTTTTTAATGGTCCAAATGTGACCTACATATATTCAATTTCTTTATTGGATGAACGTAAAAATAAAATTTCAAAATGAAATCCAGCTTTACTATCTCTAGCCAAAGGTTCTATTGGCTATGATCTTTCGTAGTGAAAACGTTATTATTTTTTATGTCTTTCTTATATTCTTTCTTCCTTAGTTTTATATGAATTAATATAAAATGGATAATTAAAAGTAAAAATATAGATATATTTTAGAAATAAGGAACTTTTAAGACGTTCCAAGGAATTCCAAAGTATTAAATATGGTTTCGTAGAGTTTCTTCAATAGAATAAAGAAATGTCCTAAAAACACACATTTTCTATTCGTTTGCATATATTTGTTATTCAAGCAACATTTTTCTATTAAAACTAAATTTGAAGTTTGATTAAAAATTTAATACTGGAGAGTTTTAAAGGAGGAAAAATGGAAAAAAAGAGAAAAAGCAGTGGTGTATAATAAAAGAATCGATTAAGATAATGTGGCCCGTCAAACGCGGGCCTATTCATCGGTATGAGAACCTAAACTTATGTAGTTGGTTTGCAAATCATCGTTCGCAAAGGGGATGGAAGTACCGAAAATGGAAAAGGAAACAGTGGTTTCCATTATAAGACGAATTATAAATTACTCTTTCGAACTTTGGCTAAAAACTTTTTCCATTAAGGCGTTCGGAAATTTTTATTAATATTATTATCATTATGTGTCATATTTAGTGTTTTAAAACAAGTTATTTCACTGTAAAATAAGCTTGGGGACCTATGTGGAGGGAATGATGACAATTGTTAACGGTTACACCACTGTCTTTAGTTTTTTTAGGTGCATAGAGGATAAGCGGAGAAGCGTCTTTAGACTGTACAAAATTGTTCGCCCAACTACTTTTACTCCGATTTTATTAAGATCTATGGGACAGTTTAATTGTTGCCTATGTCCAAACTTTGGATTTATATCCCGGTTTTACTACCGATAAGAATGAGCGTAATTAACTGAATACCTACCCCTTAATTCGTAAGTGGTCGAATCTCTTCTGTTAATATGGGCCCAAATCGATTTACTGCATCATGATAAAGACGTTAAATGTCTTCCACGAGCAAGGGTATCTGAATACATTAGTTGTTATTATGTTTTTCGGTCCAAAAACTTGATATACTTTTTTTACACAACAACATTGAATTAGACTAGTCACATGAGAAATATTACTTTCAAAAATGAGTAATCTGTTTCGGCGATCACTTCATTTCTAAATAATTTTAAATTGCGCTGGGTTAAATTTAGAAAATTGACGGAATAACATAGCGCCATTCGATTGATTTTTTTTTTGTGGGAACTGTAGACGAACAAACTAATGTTTTATAGTAATGAAAAAACACTTTTTCCAGTGAAAGAAAAGAAAAAGTGCTTTTTGTTTCTGACCTGTTTTCTTTTATACTAAAAATTTTAAAGGGGCCTTATTTTAATTTCGATTGTATACCATGAGTCATTTATGAAATACTAATTATTGTGAGAAAAATGTCTTCCATTTATTAATCAAAGAGTCATAGATCCTTTTTCTTTTTTTTCAATATTTTTCATTATTTTAGCGAATAATGGAAAACTTTAATGCTGAAATAAAGTTCAATTTAATAATGTTCCTTTATTTCTATCTATTTTCCTCATAAATATTTATGTCTTTAATTAATTTCTTGTTTTTTTTTCTTTCTATTCAGGTTACTTCCGTAAATCTCCAACGCTACTACTGTGTCACACCGCCCAAAAAAAAAAACACAAAGGTTAAAATGAAACCAATTGATAGGTAATTGTTTAGGAATAGGTTGCGATGTTTACGATTATTATTTGTTGTGCAAACAGTTGTTGACGTACCTACATGTGATTACCAGGAAAATGAAAAATAGAAAAAAATTTAAGCCTATTGTAGAGAAAGCCCGTTAAACAACTCGTAAAAAAATTGACAAATTGGCAAAATACCATGGGTATGTGTTTTTTTTCTTTTTTTTTTAATTAATATGATCTCGTGGATTATGCTCATCATTTGTATACATGTTTGTACATAATAATATCTATATACATGCTTAAATGCAATAGAGTATATACATATACTTATATATATATATATTTATATAATTTACTTACAATATTTTTCTATTAATGCGCCAATTGACTAAACTGTTTTTTTTTCTGTTTTGAAAACAAGCCAACTGTTATTGCCATAAATATTATTAATAGATATATACACTTTATTTAACGGATATTAAATAAGAAATCGAGATCTTTTAGTAAAATTTTTTTAGTGAATACCTTTAGTTAAGTGAACATTAATAGAAGAAAATGCGCGCGAAACGATTAATAGCGATTTAAATTTGAACAACAAAGACAACATCGTCAATTAAACACGTAAAATCGCAAAGAAGAAGAAGAAAATGTTTTCTTTATGTTGTATGTATGTATGTATGTAAAAAAAACAATACAGTGACATGATTTTACGATAGAACTGTTTGTTGTTTCCTCTGGTGCCATTTATATAATTTTTTTTTGTTCTTAATTAAACTAAGTTTTGTATTAAGTAAAATGGGAAATTATAAAGCGGTGTTAAATTAAAAAATTGTATCGGCTGGAAATGTATTTGTAAATTTTTCAGCTTGCACCCAGTAGCTGAAAGCAAAACGTTGAATTGCCTACAGTTAAACCCTCTTCCCGTGAATCAAGCAAGCAAAGTGGCTGCATTATTGTTAAAGCTTAAACAAATACGTATAAAATCTTGATTCAATTTAGATGTAGAAGAGAGCGCGCGAATAAAATGGCACACACACCGATTGCGTGGCCATATTTGAAATTTAGTCCTTCATTTCTTTGTTTTACTTTCGCGACGACCAAAAAAGTGCAGGGAAGTTTAAATATATTAATTTTGTTTTTATGATAAGATTTTTGAAAATACTAAAAACAAAGAAAATGGGTCTTGTTACATACAGGTTTGTAGTTAGGGAGAGACTTGTTGTTATACTTGCTTTATATTAAATAAATTGTTCAATTTTTTTCTTCTTTTTTTCTTACTCTGGGTATGTAACAATATCTTTCTTTATAAATCTGGGACTTGAATTTTAGAGAAATGTTCGATTCCCGGACGAATGTTATATAAAAAAAAAACAACGAAAGGCTTTGAAATTTAGTTAGTTAGATTTGAATATAATGTACAATATAATAAATTTAAACAGATTGTAAATTTTTGGGGGGGGCAGCCCAATTTCCGTTCAATTCCCTTTCCTTCTTTTTTTTTGTATTCAATTATGAGGTGCCCTTCTCAGGTGAAATTGTTTTCTTATTTTTTTTTTGTTGTTTCATTTGTAATATTTTTTTTATAGATTAATTAGTGTAATACGTACAGAGCGGTGAGTGGAAAAAAAGTATCTTTTTTTTTTTTAATTTCAAATTCGCACTTAAATCAAGAATGATTTTTTTATTTATGTGATAACTTCTTAGTTTTTATATAGCGCAAGGTTTTTTTCGGTTGATGATTGTAAAAAGAAAATTAATTACGGAATTATATATTTTTTTTGCCCCCGTCAACGTCTAATTTTTCCACCACCAAACATTTACCCCCCATCTCGTCATTGCGGTACTGGTCATTCTCTCATAATGTTTCCGTTATATTTTTATATAGTTTTTTTTTCATATTTTCATTTTGATTTTCATCGCATTTTAGAAATTTAAACTTTTGTTTTACTTGTATAGGAAAATTTAAAAAATATAGATGTCTATTTAAGATTAATACATGTGTTTTATTTTATTTCCCTTGTCTTTTCTATGTTTCAGGAAAAAGGTTTTCTCTCTTTTTATGCTTGTTCATTTTCAAATATTAAGGATTGATTAAAATTGAAATTTCAAGTGGTAAACGTGGTGTGTATTCCGACTTCTTTTCATACAGTTTTTAATTGAACAACATTTTATGGAACTTTGCGCTTCGTTTATCGAGCTCCAATAGCAATTGACTTTGGTATGAAACATGGATTTATGGTTCTCATTCTGTACCTCTTGAAATACATTTACAATAGAAGATGAGAGAAGATCCAAAGAAGCAAAGTCAAAGCAATGTGAGTGCTCACAATGTTCATCAATTAACAAAGAGTTTTATTATAGTTCATGACAAATAATATTTGAATTTTTGGAAAACTCCAGTTTGGAGCTGATATCAATATCATAATCTAAATATTGATTTTTAACTTGACTGAAATTCAATCAAAAAGTTGAATTTGACGTAAATTTCGGTGCATCATATCAAAAATGTTTCCCTGAAAATTAATTTCTTAACAAGCGTTAATTCTTCTTAAGAGCCCGGAGGAGAAACGACGTTCCGAACTTTGAGGGAACAAAGCTTCCGGTGCCTCGCCATTGTGCCGGATATGACGCTGACTGATGATTCCGTGCTGCCGTTTCAAAAGAATCTTTCTTAAAGAATGTAAGCGATAGATGGTTTGCCCTATGTTGATTGTGCAATACTGCTTGACGCGCCCTATTGCCACATCGTATCGAAAAATCCTTAATTACAAGAAAATTTCAGCGACGTAAAACCGTTTTAGTAAAATAATTTTCAAACTTAACTATCTATTGCCTTTGTGCGTTAAGAAAATTTGCAAAGTCTAATGGTAATGGAATGGATATTAATTTGAAATTTGAGAGAATAATTTGGCAACGTGAACCATGACGCTGCTGAAAATCCAACGGCCTTTTGCCTACCATGAAAAGAAGGATGAATGATTATACTTTTGTATCTGCACTAATGGGGCATTTGCCCCGCACCAGATTTCCCCATTTAAAATACATCGTAGGAAAAATTCAATAAATTTTTTGAAGAATTTCCGGCGCATCATGAAACGGTATCAAAAAAGGGGTGAGAGTTCCGGAGAAATAACAGACATGCTTAAGGACGCGTCTTTTACCAAAAAATGAAATTCAACACGAACAATAACCAACATAAGAAAAAAAAGGTTCGCATTTGCCCCATTTATGGAAATGCAATTTATGAAAGGAGGGACAACTTTTCGAAACTTTTCCTCCAAAAACACTTCAACTCAATTGAAGTCGTCGTGGAGTTAGGAGGGGCGTTCAAAAAAAAAACAAGGAGTTAATTAAAAACTCTTTCAGTTATTCCGGGGCTTTATTTCATTTTCGACACGTCGCCAGATGGAAGTGCAGAAATGAGAAGTTGTATTATGCAAAATTTTATGAATTTAGGCTCGTGTATTTGAATTAAAATTGTTTTCTTCGGTCAGTTACTTAAATTAATTAAAATGTTGGAGTTGGATGAGAATTTTTTAGGAAAAAATTAATTAAAGTATTACTAGATTCTCTTAAACATACATTTCGTGACCACATACCAGGATTGTTCAATAGAAACATGTTTGATTTATATGCTGTGTCGCTTTACCAAGGGAATTCATAAGTTGATAGTCATCATTCAAAGGCGGATAAATTCGGACACTGAGGTATGCAGGCACTGAATGGAAAACCCCAAAGGAATTCTACCATCAGCATAATATAACAGAGAGAAAGAATGAAACTCTTTACTTGGGGCGAATTAAAATTACTTCTTGTTCGCAGGACAATTTTTCTTATCTATTTTTTTTTACAGCAGTTCAAATGTGGAGATCTTGGCTATTCCTATTATTGACGATCAAAAATCCCCCAACTGAAGAATTGTGAACTGTGAAGAATGTTTTTTTTATTGAAAAATGTTTTCTTTAAAATTTTAAATTAGAGTTCTTCCTTTTGAAGTGATGATGTATAGAAAGTGTTGAAATAGCAACTATTTTTATATATAACAGCGGTTTCCACTGGTTGCACTTTTTGGCACTTGGCGTATCTCTATCCTTCTCTGATATCTTCAGTAATAAAGGATGGAAATACACCCAGTGTTAAAAAATGCAACCAGTGGAATTCGCTATAAAATTTTAACCTTTTATTTGACAGAATTTTTTTTTTAATTTAGTTGTTATTGGTTATGTGTCAGTAGTGACACATTGCCTCTTTTTCTCGATCGTTTTGACAGCTCAAGTGTACTCCAATGCGTTACTTTTGCAACGCAACATGCACTTAAAACCGCTTAATGTGCTCAGAACGCATTGGAGTACACTTAAGCTGTCAAAACAATCGTGAAAAAGAGGCAACATTGTAGCTCCGGGGTATCGAGTCGAAGGGTCCCAAAGAGTTACATAAGTAAAAAGTTCATTTGTCAAAAAGAAGAAAAGAAAGAAAATTGACAATTGACAGTCTCTGCCATAGAGTATAAGTCATTAAATTTTTGAATTTTATGCTGTTATTATTGATGTGTGCTAAGCAGAGTTAGAGTACATGGATGTGAATAAAGCTTTTTAAGTTAGGTATTAAATTCTAATAGTTCCATCAAAAAAACTATTATTTTAATTATTTCGTAAAATTGTGGTCTGTAAGATAATATTTACAACAGAAAGTTTAATTTTTATTCATTTTTTCAAATACTTAAAAATATACCTAACAAAATAAACTAAAATTTTGACATACATATTCTCCAATATAAAAATGTTAACTACATATGTATTTCCAAACTGGTGCCAACAGGTTTGAAAAGAATTAACTATAAAATAGATAAACATTTATTCAATTTGTTAACCTCAACAAATGGACATTAAATTCGAATATTACATAATCTCATTGACAGATTAGTTATTGTTAAATTTATTTTGAAATTTTACGTTTTTGTTCTGTCAATACCCTTGAGCCCTTTCAACTGCACTAGACATTCAAGTATTTTATAATTAACAAATTTAATACAGGATGTTACCAATTAATAGATGAAGCCATTCACCGTAGATTTTTTGGCAGAATATAATTAAACTTTTCCTAGGGTGCTGCGTTATTTTGATGCTTTATGCTCAGAATACGAGATGTTGAAGTTACTCAATAAAATATATTTTCGGCGTTTTTCAAGACATTTTATTGAAATTTGGCAGTAATGTTCAATTCAATTATCAGCACTTTTCCTATAATTTAGGCAAAAAATTTGAATAAACCAAGGGGAAAGTGGAGGTCATATACACATTTATTCCCCCAACTTTGTAAGTAGAAAACGTCAAAATAAAATATTATAAAAAAGTTTTAATTATTTCCGCGTAAAAAAATTATGCTTAACAACTTAACTTGTCAATTTATAACTCTATAAAGAAAAATCCAAAAATAAAAAGTATGGCAGCGGTGGGATTCGAACCCACGCCTCCGAAGAGACTGGTGCCTTAAACCAGCGCCTTAGACCGCTCGGCCACGCTACCGTTGTAGTAATTTTGAAACTAACCTGGAGTTTATTTTAAGTACGTCAAATTATAAATAATTCAAATTTTAAAAATATAATAACTACAAGCTTTTTATATCAGCCTTCATATTAAATAATCTATTTATAAAAAAATAAATAACAAACGAAACAAATAAATTGATATTAAAATTTTAACAAAACAATTATTTTATTTTTGGAATTCTTGTCTTAATGGTGAATGTACTGTAGTTTCTATGAAAAAATTCTTCGACAATATGGTGAAGCCAATAACCCTGCCTTCATACAGATACCATTTTACAAAAGGAAAAAGTAGCCGTAAGATGGTGCAACCATTCCATTTTCTCTTTAAGAAAATCGCACATTGAGAGCACTGCGCAACAGTTTCCCCTTGGATAAATTCATCCCAATTTTTAGGGCAGTAAGTCCTCTTCCATACTTCGGTAGTGTGTCAGGAAGTCGATGCAGAGGTCGAAAAGGGCAAGAAAATTCCGAAGTGAATCACGAAGATTTTTCAATTGTCACTGAAGGTTGCAGGAAAAGAGGCAGGTGAGTTTTGTAAAAAAATTGTTTGTTTGTTAGGATTTTTTTAAGACAGTGAGAGATAGAGAGAGAGAGAGACACACAGAGAGAGAGAGTTGCTTTATTGAGAGCACACATGAAAATGGGGGGTTAAGGTATAACAATTAGCCAATTGGATGTATGAAGGGTTGGAAAAATTAGCTCTAAACGAAAATTAGTAGAGTCAGTGATTTTCTAAGGAGAATTAAAAAATGTTCCTGATATTGGCGCCAATAGGCTGTTAAAAATTTTTCTTAGAAATTATTTTTCCATGACATTATTTCCCTTTTGATATTCCGATTAATTTTTTCAAGCAACTTTCAAACATTTCAAAATTTGATTAAAAATTTAAATGGAAACTATCCGACATTGTTCATATAAATTGATAAATATTTTGTTAAATACAAGAGTAACTTAAAGTGATTGAATAAAACAAATGAAACACATTTTTGGGTATTGTTTTCTGAATTTTCCTACAGCTTCTTCTACAGTTCTCCTCATACAACCACGACCATCTGTTCTCTCGTTCTTTTTAAGCACTGAGAAGAAAAATCAGTCACAGTATGGTATCTCAAATGTTCCACAAATTTGCCTGCTGATATTTGAAAATTGTTCCAAAAAGGATTGTGTTTTTTTTTCAATTCGAACAGTTAGTGTCACAACAATAGTGTTGCCACATCCAAAAAACTTTCAAAGCAACCCTCGTATATTCGTTTAAGTAGATAAAACCAAAAACGATTGGTTATTAATTTTTCAATAAATTCAAAGTGAAACTAAAAATAATTACGTGTCAACTGTATTGATTGGAAAATAGACCCGACACTGAACAAGCTTTGAAGTGGTTTAGGTTTTATTATTTTTAATGTTCATTAACCTGTACTACATTTTCATCCGGAAAGTGCAACAACAAAGGCGCCCTGTTAATTTCCTTTTACGTTTACAAAAATTAGAATTTTCATTGAAAATTTTTCTACCGTGCAACACAGAAACTGACTCTCTAATTAATACTTCTTTACAAGAATATCGTCAATGATCCAACTCAGCTCAAAACAAAATATACGTAATTTTAACCTCCTATTCGCCGCTTAATTGTGAAACGAACAGGTGCAGCCGGTGTCTTAGAAAGTTGATGGAAAACTTCATTCAGTCAGGTTAACAAGTCGAAAAATTGCGAGAAAAGTTTCTGTGGCTTTAATCTATAAAAGTTGACAGTAATGAATTTAAATTTTATTGAAGGCCCTGGTAAAATTCATCTTGTTACCGAAAAATGATCTAAGATTTTCTTCTTAAAAATTTGAAAATATTCTGCAATGATGTGTATGTGTGTGTGTGAGTGTGTGTGTGTGATAAAATTTGTCGTTTTGCCTCAAGGTCTGCTCCCGTTACTAGAACAAAAACATTGTGTTTGTACTGAAAACACTTTTTTTACGAAGACGTTAGTTTACAAAGATTTTCTGCATACTTATATTGAATGGCCGAATGTAGATGGTAATTTTTTTCTTTTTCACCAACTTTTTATTTAGTTTGCCGTTGTTTTGTTTTTACATTAACCTTTTAAAAATTTAATATATTTCTTTCCAGGAATCGAAAATTTCCACAGTGACCATCATGGGAAAGGGGGACAAACATAGACGCGGTCGAAGCGATAGCGGTAAGTGTAGATTTACCATTTTTCTATATTTAATCTGTTCCTCATAAAAGTATCGATTGTCCAAAAATAAAACGATTAACGAATGATTTGAAAGAGAAAAACAGCCCTTCACATTGTTAATAATTGAATTTCGTCGAGTTCTTTATTAGAGGTCTTTCCCGTTCCTACTATTGGAGTTTAATTACCAATTTCGGGCCCATCTTATCAAAAACGTTATTACCAGAAACGCACTACACAACGTTGAAAGATAATTATGTGCTTCATTTTCGGATCAGGAATTTTTTTCTCTGGTTTCAGAATAAAACTAAACGGTTTCACATCTCGGGCCATTACGTTTACTACGGTTTCTGAGAAAATTAAGTTTAGTTTTTTGTATTCTCTTCCGCTTAAACGCACTGAAAAATCTCTACATCGCCACCTATTTCGTACGAAAGGAAAATTGATACGTTGATAACTGGCGAACGGCGACGTTTACGTATGGCGAAATAAAAAAAATTCCAGTTTATTATATTTCGTTATCTTCCGTGAACATAAGTTCGATTTTTCGGGATTTTACGCCTTTTGACACACGACAAATTAGGTACGCCCGCTCAGAGTTTCACTTCAGTTCGTGCTCTTTATATTAATTTTCCAGACTAAACTGGATAAAAGTTTTTCCAGTTAATAAAACGACGCGATT
>JABRWK010001062.1:0-11506 GCA_013372445.1 Hypothenemus hampei | reverse complement strand
TTGCCTCCTTCAGTATGGTTATGACATTTTAAGAAAACACCCTATATAAAACTTTTTTCAAGTTATTTTAATTCCAACGCATGTATTTTTAATTTTTTTATATTTCAAATAAAAATAAGATAAAAAAATAAATACGAAAAGTAAACAGTGCTATCGTAAATACAAATATCTTTACACACAAAAATATGATCGCAATTACTTATTTATTTGTTTATTTGTTTTATTTTTTATTTTATTTTATTTTATTTATTTTGTATGTTTTTACAGTGTGGTTCATAATTCAGATACATATCCTGGGATTAAAATATGAAAAATAGTTCGTTTAAACATAATATGTCCAAAAATGCCTTATTTCAGAAATACAGAATATTATTTCATTTCCACATAATTATGTATTAAGTTTCAATGAAAAATTTGCTCAAACGTCTGCAAAGTTTCGTTTTTATTTTTTTTCTTAAAAATGGAGCCAAACACAGAAAAACCAAGGAATTTAAAAAGTTTAGTTGAGTTAACCTATCCAATAATAAAATTTCCGAAACATCTACTGGGTTTTATTTTTTCGCCAAGGAATTAATCGACCTGCCCTATGGGCACGCCCCTGATTAACGGTAATAAGTCCAAAAAATACCCTACTAAAAGGTTAACAAACATTGTTAATTTTATTGAGATCGGTTAAAGCTTTCTTTGAAAATTTAAAAAAAAAAACAGTTTTTTAACAAATTTTAACATCTCACATCTTCGAAACAAAACATTTTTGAGCATATGTTTATATGGACTTTTTTCATATTTTAAACCGTAATATATTTATCGGAAAGTTGCGAAAACTAATTTTAAAACACTATATGTGTAGTTGTTTTAATACCTTTCGATGCTGTAAGTGTTACAAAAGGACAACTAGAAAATGTTCAAAAAGGGTGTTCTACAAAAAAAGAAACTCAATAAAGAAACTTATCTTAATGCGCAGTTTTTGAAGTTGTAATGTGTCAATATTTTTGCCGAGTCACGACAAAGGATCCAGACGTAAAAATTCAATAGAATAATGTCGAAATGTCTTGCGATACGATCACGTCCTAAAGTGGGCCCTCGAAATACGTACAATTTCTCACTATAAATACTCTGGTAAAAAGAGGATTAGAACCAGTGTTCTTCATAACGTTGAACTAATAAACTCTCATAAAAATGAAGGCTTTCTTCTTAGCTAGTTTCTTGGTAGTTGCCGTTGTTGCTGTCGAAAACCATGCAACTTTGTTCCAGTCTTTCAAGGTGAGGCATTTACATAAAAAATATCTAAATCAAGTTATTTTATAATAAAATAAAATTGTACAGGCTGCTCATGGCAAGACCTACAGTAACCAAGTGGAAGAAATGACCCGCTTTAACATCTTCCAAGAGAATTTGAAGAACATTGAAGAACACAATGCTTTATACGCTCAAGGCCTTGTCACTTACAACAAATGTAAGTTTTCAAAATATTTTTTGTACAAAACTTTGTACAAAATATGGTTGTTTTTCAGCTATTAATCAATTCACTGACATGACTGACGAAGAATTCCAAGCTTTGTTGACCCTCCACGCCAAACCCACCTTAAAGACCACCCCTTATGTGAAATTAGGTGTTGAAATCCCAACATCCGTTGACTGGAGAAGCGAAGGTTACGTTACCGGTGTTAAGGACCAAGGAAACTGCGGTTCCTGCTGGGCTTTCTCTTTGGTAATGTCTAATACTTAATATTACGTTCATTAGAATTAACAGAATGAACACTTTAGACTGGTTCCACTGAGGGTGCTTATTACCGTAAACACAAAAGCTTGGTTTCATTGTCTGAACAACAATTGGTTGACTGTAATACCGTTGATGCTGGATGTAATGGTGGTGCTTTGGACGCAAGTTTCCCTTACATCGAAAAGTACGGTTTGGAATCTGAAGCCAGCTACCCATACACTGCTAAGGACGGTACCTGCAAATACGATGCTTCTAAAGTAGTTACCAAAGTAAGCTCATACCACTCAATTAGTCGCGATGAATCTTCATTGGAAGAAGCAGTTGCCACTATTGGTCCTGTCTCTGTTGCTATGGATGCCACTTATTTATCTTCGTACTCATCTGGTATCTACAGTAGCAGTAAATGTTCTCCCAGCGGTTTGAACCATGGTGTCTTGGTCGTTGGTTACGGTACTGAAAATGGAAGCAAATACTGGATCGTCAAGAACTCTTGGGGTGCATCCTGGGGAGAGCAAGGTTATTTCAAACTCTTGCGTGGAGTAAACGAATGTGGTGTCGCTGAAGATGATGTCTACCCTGTCATCAACTAAACAACATTAATAAATTTGTTCAAGGAATATAAATCAATTAATTTAATTCAATAATGGAATAAAGTCGTTAAGAATCAATATTTTTATTTCTATCATATAACATTTAACCAATATTTAATTAAATTTATTTGTCGACACGTGTTCTGTAGATTTGAGATTTTCTACTTATGATTGAACGATCAGTAACAATAGTAACAATACATAATTTTAGTGCCATTATCAAACTTATCAATGCCGTGAGATTGTAGGTTCCACGATATTGTAGGGTTCAACGAAAATCTAGATTCGCATAAAAACAGTATAGGATCCAGTATGTTACGATTAAAAAAGAAATAAAACGCATTGGATTTACCTTCAGTTCCTTGCTGAAAGCTAAACTCAATGCGTTTTTATTGTTTTTTTTCTAATCGTAAACGTGTTGAATCTCATTATACTGTTTTTATGTGAATCTCGATTTTCGTTGAACCCTACTATATTTGTGAATGAGAGACACGTTATTAATTCGTTCAAGGTGCGTGAATATTCAAAACTCATAATTCTCATTCGTTATTCATTTACTGTTGTTGTTCAAATAAAATTTCAGCAACATAAAAGATTAAAAAAAAGCAACTAAATTTTCTTTCCGAATGACATGAGATACCATGAATATTATTTACTTAAAAATGTGAATGCGACATTAAAAAACAATTGACGCATGTGCGGGTAAAGAGGTATAAGTCGAATTTTCAGTAAATGGATTTAGCATATTATAGACATATACCCTTTTACCCGCGCACGCGTCAATTGTTTTTTAATGTCGCATTCACATTTTTAAGTAAATAATGTTCATAGTATCTCAGGTCACCCGGAAAGAAAATCTAGTTGCTTTTTTTTAATTCTCTTTTATGTTGCTGAAGTTTTATGGAATAGGATTTGTAAAAAAAACAATTTTTTAACAAAGTTTCTTTTGACTTCACTATACCTAAACCTAAAACTTTGAAAAATTGTGTTTGTTTAATTTATGCTAAACAATACTTTTTTTAAATGTGAAATTATCGGTTGTTATCAAAAATAGTTTACATATACTTATTGAGACCTTAATCTAAAATAATAAACTAAAATGTAATAATTTTAATGAATATTATACAAAATGTTCTAAAATTAATAGTTTTTCAAAATTTTGAAAGCAAATAATTATCTATTTTTAATGCAACGCCCCATATATTTTTATATACCGTTATTGTAAGTTTTCTTTTGAATCTATTTCTATAAGGTCCTTACATCTACAGTTTACGCTTTTGCCATAATTTGACTTTTTTTAATAGCTTTGTTTCTAGGACAAATCCCTTACTACTTTCTGAAAAATACGCATGAATAATTCATATATTCACATATTTAGGGTACACTTTATGAAAGGCACACTAAATATGAGTCGCTCAGTGCTATAGTGGCCTAATCCACAAAATCGGTATTTTAATTTTTATGCCTACATCTTATAAAATAGTAAATGCATAAGGTAATCCTTGTGTTGTCATTTAGTAATAAATTAATGAAGGCTGCTTGAAACACTATTACCTTAAAAATAAAATTGCGAAAATTTTAAATCTGCATAAAACGTAAAAAATCGATTTTGTGAATTAGACCACTGTTGCACTGAGCGACTCATATGTGAATGTTGCAAAATAATGAGTCAAAAGTCAAAACATCATATAGTACGTTTGCATCATTGATAAGTAAACTTTTATTCATTCTTTCCGAGATGTTTACGTCAACATCAACGATGTAAATTGATAATAGAATGGCTGATAATCCGTAGGATCCATGATAACTAACAGAAAATATCAAAAATAGACAAAGCACATAATTATTAATTTTTGTACTTATTTTCCATTCCATCATTTGATAATATTTAAAAATAAGCGAAACGAGTATTGGTTTACACATATTTGTCCATTTTAGAGTACAAAAGAAAGCGAAATTCCTTTAATGATTCGTACCTTACTTTATCGATAGCCATCCGAACATCACCAAAAGCAGACGAAATCATTTGGTCGATGTTTCAACGTCTCTGTATCACAAAACATAGATTTTTATTAAACAAAACAAAACGTTCTGAACATTTTCGGAGAATTTAACAAGCTTTTTAGTCAATAATGCAATTGAATGGCTGAGTTCGAAAAGGTGTCATCTCCAATTTTTTTTCGATTTTCGTTTTTTGTTTATTTGACATCTCTGGACCACAACGTATCGTTTGGCAAGAGAAATAGTTGACAATGAGTGACGATGATATACCCAAAGTGAAAAAATAGGAACATAATATTCAGTTGTAGAGCGTAAATACAGTTTTTTTACTCTCCTGAAAAATGTATTTTTTTGGAGATGACACCTTTTCAAACTCAGCCATTCAATTGATATTCTTATTGCAAATTTTTTTAATACGTTAAGAAATTTAGTTATTAGACTGTGTACACACTTGCAACAGCCGCGAATCATATGGAGATCGTGTGGATAGGGCGAAGAAAGACGAAGTGCGCACAAACAGCGTTAACTATATTAAAATTAATTTCCTTATGTGAAAATAAGAAACGATTGTGAATAACATAAATAAAATATATGGGAGGACACCGAAAAATGGGAATCAACAGCGAGAAATGTAAAAAAGAAAATATCTTCATTGTTCTCGTTATTGCTAAGACAAAAGGCCAAAATAAAAAAAAGTCAAGTAGGTACACAGAAAAGTTGATGGTACCTGAACTTTAAATGTTTTTAGCGTTAGGCTATTTGAATAAAAAATGGTTATAAACGATAACTTTCTCCTAATTTCATTTCAAATCTTTTTATTAAAATTAAGTGAATCCCTTTGTGTAACGACAACAAAAACATTTGGTAATTATTTTTTCCTGAGTTGTTCATTTTCGCTTGATAAAAACAAATGTTTTTATCTTTTTCATCTTATTTTATTATAAAATTGCACCATATCTATTTGATATTGATTTGTTTTTTTAACTGAAATGAGCGACTTTCTAGAAAAACGAACCTTACGATAAAAGTTACATACAATATGTCTCTGGATAGACCTAGTTATACTTGTAAATTTCCTTATTTTATTAAAAATAAAGGTATTTTTTATAAAAAAATTTACTCCTGAAAAGTGAGTAAGAGATTTAAATTTAAAACTTTAAAATAATATACAGTGTAATAAAAAAAATGGAAAACGTTAAAATAAAAATAAACATAACTTTTTTTCTTCAATCTAAAAGATAATGTTTGTCACTTGTTTAAGTATAAGGTTGATTCCACTTAGAAATTTTTCCTAAGATTAAAAGAAATTGAGGATTTTTTAAAATTTGAGGAATGGACGTATTGGAGAGTTCACTGTGAATAATTTTTTCGTCTTTTCAAACAAATATTTAAGTTTCAGGTGTTTTGTTTTAATACACACTTTTTCGAAAAATTTTATATGTAATTCCTAAAAAAAGCCCATTAACCCTCAGACAAGACAAAAATTAAATTATTAAAAAAAATTAACATTTAAACGTCCTACTTACATCACTCTTACTAGACGACACTAATTGTAAGAACTTTATTTTACAGACAACGTTGTAATTGGTGGAAAGGGTAAAGAAATATGCCAATAAGTAGACAATGTCAACGCTAACATATGAAATCTATTTTTATCAAAACTGACCCTCGAATCTTTTCCTATAAAAAAAAATGGTTATACAGGATGTCTGGTGACTCAACAGCCATAGCCTAAGAGTGAGTTCCTTAATGGATTTCGAGTCGGAAATGTTTTCTAACTTATGTCCGGAAACACTTTGTTTCCCAGGAACAAAGTCATGAATTTCTTATTTTTTTAAATATATTCTTTAAATTTCAAAAACGGTTTGAGATATGCGCATGAAATTTGAGAGAAGATTAATGCACATGTTTTGGAGAAATTAGAACATTTCCACTTACAGAAGTGACGTCCGTACGGTTATACGAAGACATATTTTTAATAAAAAAAAATGGTACCCCACTGGTTTTTCAACATGAATATTTTTATCTTAATATTCTATCAATTGTTAATAAAAAAGGTCTCTTAGTATTTCGTTTTGTTTGGTTTTTAATGGACTAATGTCAGCTTAATAATGAAGTTTGTGTAAATTAATGATTCCTTCTCAACTAGATTGTGATTTATCTCTCCACAAAAAAAAAGGGTTTCCTTTTATCGACTGTTAAACTGGCAAGCAATGATATGAGTGTTTTTTAATTTTTTGAAACAAAAAACTATCCATCTAGATCATCTTCTTTCGTTCTAGAACTTCCTTGACAGTTTTTCTAGGATTTTTTTTACACATCTCCTATATTTGTAGAGCATATCAGTGTTCTTCAGTCATATGTTGTACACTACCTCGATCACCTATTTCGACCATAAATATTGAAAAAATCAAAAGCTTTTACGTTGGGAAAAAAATAATTTATACTCGTAATTCCTGTACGTACTACGTACTTACTATAAAACTCGTTGAACATATGGGTATTCTGTATCTAGAAACGAAGCATTTTCGGATATAAGTTATTAGATATTTTCGACTTTGAAATCCATTAAGGAAGTCACTCTTAGGCTATGGCTGTTGAGTCACCAGACACCCTGTATATATTTCGATTAAACCTAACTTTTTTTTAACAAATGGCGGGTGTTGGAGAGAAATGGCATAAGTCTAGAAATGTTAAAAACGAATCAAGTGTAAAATTTATTCTCAAAACATGAAATTTGTGTATGGGGAGAACTAGTGTAAGTCTATATGAAGTTGTTTGGGAAATAATTTAATGTGTAACATGGCATTTTGAAAGAAAGGTATCTACGATATGTATACAATTGTGTTTTTCTCAAATCTTAATTTATAGACTTTACCATTTTTCCGCCAACACCCGTCATATACAATTTTTAATACCTATAATGATAATAATATAATTATAATTTTAATAATGTAATTTTTTTAATATAATTTTTGGCTGCGATTTTTTTGATAATTAATTTATGTCTACAGGGTGACCCAAAAATATGTTATGATTAGATACTTAATTTTTTCAGATAGTCCTATACCGAAATTCAATTTTTTATGAACAGAATTCGTTTTATTTAACATTAAATCAGTACTACACCCTCTATTTCATAAGAAAAATGCAAATTAAATGAAAAATATTATTTAAGCAAATATTGCAAATGATCCCCACTAACCTCCTGCTGTGCCCGAGACGATATTGATATTCTTGCAAAACATTTCCATCCATGGAAGGGACTATCAATCTCTTATCCTGTTATTTAAGTTTTTAATATTGTTTAATCTTTTAACACAGACTTTAGACTTGAGATGTCCCCATAAAAATAGAGAGATTAAATCCAGGGATCTGACTGGCCATTCCACTGGATCGATCATTCAGGAAAAACGATATTGAGGTACTCACGTACGCGCCTGGCTGGAGCTCCATCAAAACATTATTGGGCAAATCAGGATTTTCTGGGTTAATGCAAATGATTTGGTGCAAAATGGTTTTAGACCACATTTTTATGGTAAGGTATTCCATAATCTGGTGGAAATTTTCTGTAGCTTAATACCAACAGTTTTGTTGAAGAGATGCAATGTATTTTTGTTTAAATACATTATAATAGAAGTTTGGTAAATTTAATTCTGCAAATCAATTGTGCGACTTGCATTACTGGTGTCTTCTTAAAGTTACAGTAATACGTTTAGTTCTAAATCTTCTGATATAGTTGATCGATCTTTCGTACAATTGTTTTTAACGTTCCAAGTCTCGATATTTTTTTATTTTGCTAACAGATCCTTGAGACATAAGTTCTCCGCGGAAGTACTTATTATTGAAGAGCTGGCAAATTTAGATTTGCATGCGCATCCTATCACTATAACCAATAATCGTTAATTCTATTCTATTCTATTCTATTCGTTTTGTTTCACTTAGCCATACCATTGTTTTTAATTGCAAATTAATCATGATAAATTTTGATACTTGGGTTACTGTTAACTCATTGTCAGTCACAGACGATACCGTCACTTAAGATAATAAATATACACTTTTCACTTCAACATTTTATGAATGAGCACTGTTTTGATGGTTTAAATTAAAACATTTTTTTTTTTCGTAAGCCGCTGAATTTATGTCTAGGACATGATACAGAAACACACATTGAATTTGAACTAGAATTAAAAAAATATCCATTTGAAAAAATTTTAATTTAAATAAATTAACTGTCAAAGAAACCACAGCCAAAAATTAAAATTGGTGGGTCTGGGCGTTTCCTTAAAAAACAAACATCTGAATTTTAATTGAATTTATTTAAATTTTTAGATTCTCTTACTATGTGAAACGTATGACAACATAAAGATATTCAAATGAAATATTTGGAGGCATACAACAACGAAATTGGGACCAAACAAACCAGGTATTTTCAGATAATTGTTTTAAAGTATTTATAAGTAATTGATCATTTTTAGGGCCACTTGTATAAAAAATCGTTAAACTCTCAGTTAGTTAAACAACAGTTTACATTAAACTATAGATTAAATTTAAACGCTTTGTATAACAAAGGTTTAGCGTTTAATTCATTAAACCTCCGTTTAAGGTTATTGGTACTACAAGTACTCCCTATTTTCATTCATAATTGTGACATGTCTTGTCAAATTAATGAAAAGCAATCAGATAATTTTTTTGTGGAAGTGAAAATTATTAAAAAGAGTAAGTAAAACCCGTTTAACTGTATTTAAATTAATTCAAGTAATTAATCCAGTGGATGAACCAACGAGCAGTTGTGCAAAAAAGAGGGCTCCAAATTTTTCTGGGGAAGAAGAAACCCGATTATTGGAATTAGTTACGAAATATAAAAATGTTATCGAATCAAGAAAAACAGACGCCGTTAACAATAAAGTAAAAGCTGAAACCTGGGATTTAATAACGCAAGAGTTTAATACAAAAAACGACTTTCCACGAATGGCTAAAAATCTACGTGCAAAGTACGAAAATATGAAAAAAACTGCTAAAGATTCATACGCGGAGCGGAAAGTGGCTCATCTAAATGAAGTCGAAGAGGATATTTTAATTCAACTGATTGAGAAGTACCAAAAAGATTTTACAGAGAAAAACGATAAAATTCCGTTCAATATTTGGCAGCAAATTTGCTGCGAGTTAAACGACAGTTCACATGTTAAAAGAAACATTGCGTTTCTAAAGACAGAATTTGAGAGAATTCGCATTTGTGGAAAAAATAAATTGTCAAAAAAAAAAAAAGAGTTGAATAAAACTGGTGGTGGACGATTAGACGTCGAAGAACTTACACACAATGAAGATAAGTTGCAAGCTTTGCTGGGGGAGCGACTAACCGGATTCGAATCTTCTTTCGATTCGGATTCTCATCCTAAAAAAAGGAGGAGTCAGGAACCAAGTACTTCTCGTGATGACGATTCTGTTAATGTCGATTCAATGGAAGATTCAACCGAAGAATTATTGAAGGATCAAAGTATTTTCTTCAATTATATCATTTTTCAATGTAATGTTTTATCTTTATAGGAACCGATTGGTCAAAGTGTACTCCCGCACAATTGAAAACCCCAAAATCCTCCTCACTAATGTCACATGAAAAAGATAAAGTTAAAGAATCAGGTGGCAAAAAAACGGCAAAAGATAAAATAACCCTTTGGGCACTTTCCAAAGTAGAGTTAGTAGAGCTTCAAAAAAACAGTTTTCTGGAGGAACATAAACTTAAATTAAAAATTATGGAAGACAAAGCAAAAAAAGAAATGGAAGTTATGGAAAGAGAGTCACGTCTTCGCATAGAAATATTAGAATTACAAAAACAGAAGATATCTTCTGAATTGAGTGCCTAATTGTTATTACCTAGTTAGTTATTGTTATTATTCATTTATATACATACTTATTTCGAAAAAAAGTCAATTTTCATTTTTCACTCATTTTGTATTCGTCTAAAATAACCATGAATTAAGCTGTATCTCACATTGTTATTTCCATCACGATTATTTGGCAAATTAACATGGGCAATAATGTCATTCTCCAACTCCAGTAGGTCTTCATCTTCGGGTTCCAAGGGAGGTATGTCATCCTTTGTTTCACAAGCGATGTTATGCAATACGGCACATGCGACTACGATGGCTTCTACTTTCGTATGTTTTAATCTTATACCCAAAAATAAAATTGGAAATCTTCGTTTTAAAACGCCAAAACAACGTTCAATCGGATTTCGCGTGCGAATTTGAGACTCGTTGAATAAATTTTCCAATGCGCCCTGTGGATGAGTCAATGGTGTAATAAGGTAAGATTTCACTGCATATCCACCATCTCCCACTAACAAAGAATCTCCCATTTCACCATTTTCGAATCGTCTTCTAATATTCGAATTTTTAAAAATAGTGGAGTCATGTGAACTTCCAGGCCAACGACAAACTATGTCTTGTATTCTAAGCTTTGCATCACATACTGCCTGGACATTATAGGAAAAATAACCTTTTCGATTTCTAAAATTTTCTGCATTTTCACCTCCAGGTGACTGGATTTTTATATGAGTGCAGTCGATAGCACCAATACATCTTGGAAATCTAGCAATGCGCTTAAACTGACCGATTACTTCTTGCTTGTCATCATGTGTCTCTGGGAAAGTTAGGTATCGTGGTGCTAATTCAGCTAATGCAACACAAACTTGATGCACCACTCTTGAGGTCGTGGACTCATGAACATTGTTAACATCTCCAATAATTTTTAAAAATGATCCACTAGCCAGAAATCGCAGTGTAAGTAGGACCTTCTCTTCCGCGGATAGGGCGTGATTCCTGTGATTAGATGCAATATTAACAAGGAAATACTTAATTTATAATTTTCTGACTTATTTGGATCAACCGGAGTGATGCTAGCTCTAATTTGATCAGTCACAAATCTGACGGTGTTTTTCGCAAGCCTGAAACGTTTTAGGAACTCCTCATCATTCCACTTCTCAAATTGTGACGCACGCTGGTGAAAAACCCTATTAGCTCGTTCATAAACAATATTTCGAACAGCAAATAAAAAGTCTTCATCGTCCGTTAATTCTTCAAGTTCTAAATCCATTTTGATGTTGATTTAAAAACTAACAATGTTAACAACAAAATTTCTTCGTAAACTTAAAAAAGTCAAATTAATTCAGAATTAATGACGTTGGAAATTA
>JABRWK010001061.1:0-11530 GCA_013372445.1 Hypothenemus hampei | reverse complement strand
AAAATATTTATGTTCGTCCGAATATTTAGTTGTCGGTAAATTTGGTACATTATTCTTAAATTTGTTATTCTGTTTAAGTAAAATAAATAAATTAAACACTTCGATTAGATTTTATGTTATGTTAAAAGTATATGAATTGATATTCCAATTGAGAATGCAAGAAAATTGTTTAAAAGAAGTAAAAAATAATTTTTCTTAACATTTCCTATACCGTCCGAACATTTAGTTGTTAGGGCTCGTATATGTATATTAGCCCTGTCTCAGCTTTCCATACTGTATAACGAAACTATATAAGAACTATATAAGATAATCTTCCCTAAGCGTCAGATGAAACTAGAATTAAAAGAACATATACCAAGTAAGTAATGGGTTCAGTACTTTTCGATTAATTATTGAGAATGAATTGATAGTTAATTTTCATGAGTAACTGAATATCACATTTATAAATTTTTCAATTTACTTAGGATAAAACTAGTAACAGGAAAAAATCTTAGTAATATTATTAAAAATAAAAAAAAATTGATGAAGGGAAAATTTGACGACGATACAAGATGTTTTTATTAAAGATATTTGATAACATATTTTCTTTTTATTAATTATAATGGATTTTACATTTTATAAGAGGCTTATTTACATAAGTCAAATGTAGTACAACGGGCTAATATCTCAAAAATCTTTGAGGCTAAATTAACCAAACTTGGTATATGGGGGTTTGAAATTATATTCGATTGAACTATGATATCTGCGAGACTAATAAAACCATGGCACTGACCAGTCATTGCGAATAAATTATTCGACCATAACGGATTATTTTTTCGATTAATGAATCCTCTATGATCAGTAAAGTGATCGAAATCTTTGGGTATAAGAGAAGGAAGCCTGAACTGATAAATATATCTACAGGGTGCGCACTTAGTACGGTCTCGGAAGATTACGGCTAAAGTATTTAATATTTTCAAAATTTTGTTTTCCATCGTAGAGAGGTCAATTAGAGGTACATTCTAAAATTATTTTCCTTTTAGACAGGGTATCCTAAAGTAGTGAAAAATATCAAAGTTATGTTTTTTTAAATGGAACACCCCTATTTTTTTACATATTTGGATTCCACGACTAAAATAACGGTGAGTTTGATTAAGGTTTACCTCTCCTAAACATTAAGGATTTTGAAATAATTGAGATTTTGTAAAAATGTAGTACATATTTCAAAACCTTGCTTCTAACCAAATTTAAAACGAAATAAGCTGAAATTCACACCAAACCTTAGGCATAAGACATATTTCATGCTACAATCATGAAAATGTAATTATCTTATACAAGATGTCTCATAAATAACTTCAAATATGTATTCACTTTGAAGTGTAACAATCTGCTTAATTTAAATGGAACACCCTATTTAATACACACTATATTTAACACTATATTTAATTTCTTAAATAAGTAGACAGATTTATTGCCAATCGAAAACTATTATACTTTTCTATACCTAAATGTACAGGTTCTCTTCGAAAATTAAGATTTAAAAAAAAGTTCCAAATTCCATTAGTTTTTCTATCAGTTGCTATAGTTACTTCTAAGATATCGCCATATTGCTCACACTGAAACAATTATTGTTTAATACGCTTCAACCCGAGCCAAAATCCACCCTCAACAGCATTTTGAAATGTACCCCGTGCAAGCTTCAGAGGATTAACTGTTTTTTTAATGGGAACAATTTCAAAATTCAATAGTAAATTGTATATGAGAGCCTTGGATTCCAAAATAGCAAATCTGGAGCCGATACAGTTTCTTGGGCCAGATCCAAATGGAATGTACGAATATGGAATAACTTGGTCTCGATTTTCGTCTGAAAATCGTTCAGGGTCAAAGACTTCTGGTTCCGGAAAGTATTTGGGGTCTCTATGAAGACCAAACATAGGTAACCAAAGCAAATCACCCACTTTTAAATTCACGGGTTTTTCATCTGGATATTTTGGTTCAATTGTATAGGGCTTTGTGCAAATGCGATCTATTGAAAAAACTGGTGGCTATTTCCTCAGTATTTCTATGAAAAAATAAACGTTTTAGTTATTACCCTTTTAACTTAAATTAAAATCATTTTACCAGAAAACACCATGTCCATATATTTCATTTTTAATAAAGCATCATAAGTCAGTTTTCCGTTGTTCAGCTTATGAGTTTCACGAATTTCTCCTCTCAATTTGTCTTGGACGTCCTTGTTCATTGCTAATTCGTGAGCGCCATAACAAAGAGCTGTGGACACAGTATCAAATCCAGCAAAAAAAAAGACTAAAGCTTGTGAAGTAATATCGTCATCGCTCAGATATTTCATTTGTTTGAATTTGACTTTATCTGGAAATATATTTTGAAAATACTGCATGCAATAATGATATAAATTTTGAAATCTACCGAAATATGAATCTTCTTGTACTGTCGCATATCCAGTTTCAATGGCATTGCCTTCTTCTGTTTTATGGCCCTTTCTTGCTTCCAAAAGTAAATTGATCATATCTTTCCTTACGATTTGTTTCTCTTCTCGCACTTTAATAGTGTCTGTGATTGTACTATGGAAGTATTCGGTAGCAACTTTGTCAACAATAGAAATGTGGAAATACTAAAACCAATCCAAACCTAATGTGTTAATCCAATAAAGAGCCTTAATTACCTTGTAAATTCTAGGAAGTACCATGAAATAGAACAATTTTAGAGTTTGCAAAAATGAGGTTAAATTTGTTATAGTCTTGCCCATTGTATAAAACGTATTGTTTGGTTCTTTCAGCGAATCTACTTTGATTCCAAAGGCGCTGGTCGCAATTACATCATTGGTAAATCTGAAATTATAATGCCACGATTGGTTTTGCAAATGCAAGACATAAATTATTACCTGGTAAATGCGTCTTTCATTTCTAGCTCTATTAGATTTTCTTCCTTTTTCATAAAATGTGTTGAAAAATTTTGAGCAGCCTCATTGATCACCTCAAACATATGCTTCATTTTGCTACTCGTGAAGGAACCGCTCAATGTGGCACGCATTTCTCTCCATTTTTGACCTTATAAATCACAATTTTTAGCAACCGGTATGGTTAATAGAACCAAACCACTAACCAGTCAATGCGAATAAATTATTGGACCATAATGGATCAGACTCTGGATTGACGAGTACTCTATGATCAGTAAAGTGATCGAAGTCTTTAATTCAATCAATTGCTTAATTAATTCTGGATCTTTAAGAATAAGAGTAGGAACGGTGAACTGATAAATTCCTCCATACCTGTTCAAATCATAAGCATTTAATACTGAAGACGAATTACTTTAAGATCGTACCGACTTTTTCCAAAAGATTGATAGGCATTTTTGACAAAATCGCCTAAACTCGATGTTCTGAACACCGTTACGTGTAAGTCTCCCAATATTGGCCATGGTTTTAGTTGTTTTACACCCATCTTGACGAAATGATTCATAGGCCTAATGAAGAGATACCACAACCCCACAGCTGCAGCTCCAAGTAGTAAGTACGTTAACATTTCTTCTACTAACAAAATAGAAAAAAAAATACACACAACGATAAAGAAGAGTTGAGGAAAAGTTGTCGCTTTCTGGAGAAATCAGCTCTATGCTGTATAGAGTTTTGATAATATTGAAAAAGATTTAAATTACCCATTCGATGCTCTCGGGCGAATGGTTTAAATCTATTACGTTTTAATATACAAAGTGGCTCATTTAAATCCGGGCCATCTCTGTAATAATTGTAACAACATGTATTAATTAACAGGACTATAATTAACAAAATTCATAGGCTATATTTTCTTAATGCTTTCTACATCACTGAAGTGCCTCTTAACAATATGCAATTGTCCCCTATCGTCTTCCATTGGGTCTTGGACCGTTTCCACGTTGGTCTTTCTAAAGGTTTGATGAATCATTTTTTGTTACAGTTATTATTATCGATTCATCTCAGTTTGTAGTCAACAAACTACACGATTTTATTTAAATGATCTCCAATAAACCGAGAAAATAGTTTGAAAAGATGTATTTATTTTGAAAAATCTTACACCTTTTAGATCCAAAGTAAACAATTTCGAGCGTATGTTAATATGATGTTTTTCCTGCTTTTCAATTATTCTATCATTTGTTAAAGATTGGCCACCGTAATGAAGAACTCCGGGTATATACATTAGGCACAAAAATTAAAGCATATAGAATGAATCTTTCATTTTTTGGATAAAATTCAAAATGCTGTAACTTGGTGAATAAAAACAAAACATGGTTTATTGGTAAAAAAAACATTTTCACGCTAAAAACTGAATAAAAATGAAAAATTAATTTTTAAGCTGATTTTAGCGAAAGTGATAAGTTCAATGATTCTGAACACTATGAAAACAAAATCGCAGCTCTTTGAAATTTGGAGGGTTTCTTTGGGATATTTTGGGTTACCAACGTACAGTTAGTATCCTTAATTTATCCATTATATCCAGAGTTATACCAAGTTAAATGAATATCCCTAAATAGGTATTTTGCGTTCTCATTTTCGATCAACTGTCTCGCATCGAAAAAAATATTTTTATCATAAACTAATACTGACATCTTGTAGAGAATACTTTGAACTTTCAAAAACCCTGGTTGAATTTTCTATACGATCATTATTTCCTGAGTAATTGGCTACTAAAATCAAAAGTGCGTTTTTGGCTTTAAATGATAAAAACTCACCAAAAAATTATCGTACAGAGCTCGTAGACCACTCAAATTAAAGAGTATGAAATTATTTTGAAGAGCCTTATAGAGAAATAACTGAAAAAAAAATCATTGAAACCCATGGAGCTTTCGAAATTCAAGAAAAAATGTGGAAAAAAATTCTTTCATAGGTTTTCTCACGATTACTCAAAAACCGCTATTGATAAAAAAATTTTGAACTGAAGATCTAAAAACTAGAAACTGGGAGCTTCAATTTACTTTTTTTAAATCTACTCTATGCCTTTTATTCACCAAGTTACAGCGTTTTGAATTTTACCCAAAAAACGAAGGATTCATACAATATCCTTTGATTTTTGTGCCTAGTGTATATGTTATGGTAAATGTGAGAAGTTCGGTAAATGTGTATATTTACCGTTAAATGTACACATTTATCTACTTGGTTGGTAAATATAAAAAGAAATGATATTTCATTATAATTCTATGTATATTTACTAGTTAAATAGGAAAATGTACACATTTACCAATACGCACTGGTAAAAGTACAAAGTTTTGATTAAAATTGAAAAATGAGGTTAAAAATCCTTTTATTTGTTTACCTTTCATAGTCCATTATTTTTTATTGTCGTTTAGAAGTAAAAAATACTCGCTTTTCCTTACATTTTATAACATAATCTACTTTTGCAATTCTTTTTTTTTTAATTTTAGGATAGAATAGATTAGATTAAATTAAAAAAAAAGAATTGCACTGCAAAGAGGGTTTGAAAAGAAGGTAAGTGAAGAGATAGGTCAGTTCTGGTTAAAAAAAGGGAAAAAAGATTTCCATTAGAAAGAGAAAGAAGCTCACATTAATTTCATTAATGTCGGCTCGGGTGCCTATTTTAATGTATAATATCAAATCATAAATTTAAATCTTCCTAACAGATATAATTTGTCATAATTGGTTTTTACTTTTACCAAAGGGCGTTGGTAAACGTTCACATTGTCCAGTATTGGTAGACATTTCAGTTTGTTTAGACATTTTTATCTACATTTACCTTAACATATTTATTTATCGTGAATCAAGTTAAAAGATTACACTTACCCCAATACTTGCACTGGAATATTGTACTGCAAATGCCCTTATGTTTAATATTCCTTTACAATGTTTACGTAAATTAAATGTCAATTTTTATTCACGTTAACGACCCCTGACAAAAATAGAGTGTTTTCAAAATCTTAGTATGTCGAATGTGAGGAATTTGGTTCACGATTGCAAATCATCTTTAAACAACAATATCATTTATTTATTTTTATCAAACAGTATCAGTAATTGCTTTAATTCCATGCCACTTTTAAATAAAATAAATATTAAGTACTACTGCGGTTGCGCAGAGAGGATTAACTTGTTAGGTAAGGTAGGATTAATTATGGTTTGGGTTAAAGAATAGGCTTTACTTTTAATTCATAGAATTTAAATGGAAAATAAGGCAACAAACAATGAAAAAGAGCTTCGTTAGCATTATAGCACGGAATTTAAAGGAATATTAATTCAGAGGAGGTATTATTCATAATGATAAGTTTTTAATCCTACAGGTTTCTATATACAGTGTGATCTACTTTAATGCGAGCCACCTTTGCAACATTTGTATTTTTCCTATAATTTTTATGTTTTCTTTAAATTTGCAAAATATTTAACACCCCACATTAGGACAAGTTCTTGTCACGGCTCAGTTAAAATCCAGTCCCAACTGTTCTTCCTTTATACGGTTGAAATTCCAAAATTGGCTTTAAGGATTGTTTTTTGCTAAAACTTTTACGTCATTGTTATTAAAATAATTCAAACTGGTTGTAGGTACCTACCTGGAATATAGTTAAAAATGCTTATTAATAAAAAAATCATTAAACAATTAAGTTGTAAATTTGAAGCTTAGGTCACTCCAGAAAAAGCTCTTATCAGATGTGTAAATCGTATATTAACGGAAAATTTTAATTAAAATTACCTTAAATCAAAAAATCCTTCATAAGGGCGCTGAGGAAAGGAATCGATTTGATTAATTTGATTTTATGCCTTTAATGTTAAGAAATACGAAATAAATAAAAATAACTATTAAATACTAAAAAGATTGAATACCCCATCAGTTATATAAAACAAAATGCAACACATCCATCTAAAATCAAGCACAATAATTAACCCTAGTGTCACACACTGAGTCTAGATGACCCACGTTAAATAAAAAAGTAACCCGAAATTAACGTTTTAAATACTAAAATTCGGAATTTTATGTCTCATCTACCTATAATACAGATATTCATTTTTACCTCAACCCCCCGAAAGCGGGTACTGAGACCAAAATAAAACCGGTGCGACCATTTCAAAAAGATACTACAAGTGTTGATTTTGTTTTTTCAAATAAATATATTTTTTAATATCACATGTAAGAACTTATTTTTTTCTTTGTAGTATAATTTATAAGCAGTATGTAGTTAAATTTTTACCAAAAAATATTGAAAATTACGAAACTGACGTACTTTTGGATAAAAACAGCATTTTTCAGCACTTTTATAATAATAATATATTTTTTTCTTATTATATTGAGTGTTTTCACAAATTAAATCACACTCCCATATTTAGAATGGTTCAAATAATATACCTAATTTTTTTCAAGTCAATTAATTCATTATTGACGTTGTGGCAGCGTGCCCAGGTCGCGTGGGTCAAATTGACCCGGTGTGTAACATACGTTTCAAATACGAGTTGTGTGACATAAAGGTTAAATTTGTGTAGCTTAAAGTAAATAAATGAATTGATACAATGTAAATTATGCTATTTTTTTACTTATTAGTTAGTTTGTTGAAATTTTTATTCATTTATCCAATCTAGTTCTTACTTGAGCTCTCCTAATTAAAGAATAGTTCGTTTAGGATTATTGTAATTCAAATTTTCAGTAATTATGCGATTTACATTACTGCTGAAAGCCTTTTCTGGAGTGTCATATACTTCAAATTTTAATTTAAAACTTAATTGTTCTGTAACTTTTCATTAATAAAAGTTTTTTAGCGAAATTCGAGGTACAACCATTTTGAATTATTCAAAAGGCAGTACTAAAGTGGCAAAATAGGCTTTGGATTTTAAACGAGCATGATAAGAATTGTTCCTAACCTAGAGTTTTAGATGACTCACAAATTAAAAGATATACAGGGTGTCTCATATGTCCCGCCCATAATGCTAATCTGGGGTAGAGGATGGAATTCTAAGATGAAAAGTCATTTGCCACTTTTCTACCAGGAGCACCGTTAATTAGTTATTAATTAATTAAAGCGACCAATCAGGTGCAAGCTTAAATGATTAAACATGGTAGACTAAGTAATGCAGTATTGAGTACTGCAGCAAAATGTAATTTAACAAACATCATTATTACATTGATATAATGTGAAAATAAAAGTTATTTTATGTGTTACATGACTTAAAAGGTGAGCAAATAATTTTTAAAAAATCTTAAACACTTGTAAATTTCGTTTTCTGCACTATTGGGCATAGACGTCTATTGACGTCAATGTTAGAAATGAGTTCTTATCGTTTTAGAAAAATTATAAGTATTGTTAAAAAAAGATATAAAGCCGTATAATGCTTTAAATTTTGGTTTTCAGTGTTTTAATAACTTATAAAAATCCTTTCGAGATGAAAATTGAAAAAAAAATAAAAAATTATTTATGACATTGACGACAAGTCATCTGTGGCATAATAGTGCATTACTCACTCTACCATGTTTAATCTATTTAAGCTTGCACCTGATTGGTCACTTTAATTAGTAACTAATTAACGGTGCCCCTGGTAGAAAAATGGCAAAGGACTTTTTGTCATAGAATTTCATCCTCTACCCCAAGTTGGCATTATGGGCGTGACTTATGAGACACCCTGTATATGAAAATCATATAAAAATTACAAATTTTACAGCGTCCACTTTCTAGTAGGTCAGATTCTATGCGAACATTTAATCTAAATAAAATAGTGTGTTTCCATGAAGTAATTCAATTGTATTGTCCTCAAATTTCATTTTATATTGTTGAGTAATTAATAGCAAGCCTGTAGAAGGTAATAATAGAAAACTGGAGGCAAAGAAAGAACGGAAGCGTTTGGTAAAACTTTTTAGAGTTCAAGGCGAATTATTACTATAAATCAAACTTAAGTATATTTCTGTGGTCTAGGCATCGAACAGCAATGATTGAAATGAAACGCTGTAGTAGAATTTAATGAATATTAAAAATCCACAGCCAATGATCTTGCTTTACGCAGTACAGTCGCTTATTTTCATATACAAATTCTAGAGTTCTAAGCTTCAATTTATACCTACAGGGTGAGTCTTAAATGGCGGATCAGCTCTGCGGTATAATTTTGACTATAATTTTAAGTTCTTTACATTTTTCCGCTTTGAATATTAAATATTAAAATATTAATATTAATATTTATTATTATATTAATAGTAGGTTAAATTATAGCCTACTATTTTTGAAACGTTTTTTTTTTTTTAGTTTTCCAAAACTTGTCAAAATTGGAGCTGGCCCCTTTTTGCAGCAATACCTTCAATTGTTCCTATCGTGTGGGTTTACATGTAAATAATCTACAAACTTATTAGTTCTATTTTATTTTAACGTATATAATCATACTGCATAAATGAAATGCGTAAGATAAATAAGATAGTAATATCCAGTTTTAACATTCTGAAAGGAAATAGAATTATTATTTCCAGACGTTATGAAAATGTTTTTGTTTGATTAATAGTTGACAACTTGTCAGTTTGAGAACAAATTAAAAAAAAATTAGAGAAAATCATAATCACATAGAGGGAATCGAGTATTACTCGATCGAGAACGAATCCAACATTACTCGGAAAGGGATGAAGATTTTTTTTATGCATTCGAGACCCAGTTTTTTTAAAACTACCAAACATTTTAACCAACCCTTATTCGCCTATTTAATTCATATCGCGTGTGACCTTAGATCCTCAAAATAATGTTGATGCCAATTATATTGCTTTAAACAAAACTCTAAAATATTTCACCATAGTTAATCACCATTTTACACAGTTAAAATAAACAACTTGTAAATTATGGAGTGGCAAGGTCATTGAATATTAAATAAAAAATAATATTCGTTAATCACTAATACTTGGAGATAATAAGTGTTGTCGAATTTATTTAGCCAATCGTAATAATTGTGTTTTTATTATAAATTTAAAGGCAACTCATCATTAACAAGCATTATTTTAATAATTCTCATCCTCAAGTTGTATTAGTTCATATTAAAAAAAAAGGCAGAGAACATTACTTACAATTAATAGACTTTAGAGCTTTAACACGTTGACGGTCATGGCATAAGTTACTATACCTATATTTGTGAGGCTCACATGCTTCTCATGGCCGTCCACATGTTAGATTAAATGGTTCCAGAATTAAGGAATCAAACAAGTGAAAGGAGTTAAGTTTCGGCGATTAGAGTAATTTGGATTGTGTCGTTTAAGATTTAATTTCCCCTAGGAACAATATCGAAATACCACATAATTTGGGTATGAAATGTTAAGATTTTTGATAATAAATTTTTACTAAATTGAATTCTCAAAATTTAACAACTAAAGCACGATCAATTAGAATAAATAATTATGAAGAACTTGCTTTAAAAACATGTATACCCACATTCTCAGGATAACTTCAAAGTAATATAATACTCAGAGATCTTACCATTTTAGAAAAAATCGTGTCAAGAAACAGTTAATTTAAAAAAGTAAAAAAATGCATCATAGGCGTGCGTAAAAAGATCAGTAAATGTACAAAATATCGTTACTCTATGTAAAACTGTTTCGATAATACTGGGGAACATTACATTCAGGACGACCCTTTATAATGCAAATAAATGTCGACACTACTTGTTGCTGAAAGAAACAGAAATATTGTCCAATATATTTTTTTATCTTTTCATCGAAGAAGTATGTGATGTTCTAATATTCTTTCTCATCATCATGCATATGTAAACAATAGCATGACTTTTTTACCATAATATTAAGCGGCAAAAACTTACAAAGACCGGGTAAATACATAATATTTTTATTGTTACGGTGGTTAGTATTTTTAATCTAATCTAATAGATTTACAATTAACACAACTTAACACAAAGAAAACAAAACAATTATTGTTTACATATCCATGGTGATGCGAGATAATAAAATCACCGGAAAATCACAGCCTATTTCGATAAAAAGATTTATCCGGTAATAATTCCGTTATTTTCAATAATAAATGTTCATAATGATACTTTTAACGTAAGTATTGTTTTATCATTAGCCACTTCCATATAGAAAAACAAAATTGTATTTGCTTGCGGACAAGCAGATGGGTGAAAAAAGTTTTGTACACCGCTAGATAGTTCTTAAAAAATTCCTCAAGACCCTGTTTGCAGAGTTGGAATATTCTTTGAGGCAAGAAACTTGTGGGCAATTTTCGAAATGGCTGAAAATCGAGAAACATCAATTAACTATTGCAAATAAACTACATAAAAAAATTTAAAAACTGCATAAATAGAAAACATTGTTATAAGCATTCATCCTTTACTTTGATTTATATTTTTGTTTATACTTTTTTTATAAAAGTTACAACAAGAAGTTAATAAAAACTGTAGATAATATTATCATCTAAAAAAGAATAATATTATCATCTATTCTAGGTTTTTAGAAGAGTTACAGTTTTCAAAAAAATTAAAAAGAACGATTACACCCTTATTTTCAAGATGGCGGCAGAGCGACATTGTTCCCTACCCATGAAAACTCAAATTTACATTTAAAAATAAAATTGCTGCCTACCCAAAATGCAC
>JABRWK010001059.1:0-11566 GCA_013372445.1 Hypothenemus hampei | reverse complement strand
ACTGTAGTGTTTTGAATATCCATTAAAACAAAGGATGGTATAGTAGAGCTAAAAAATCAACATTTAATTTAGATCTATGTAAATAGTGACGAAAAAACTCACATATCTAATGCATTATAACTACCAGTAGCGCTTCCTGGATTAATATAAAATTTATTCTCGTGTTCATAAGCTTCAAACTTATGTGTATGCCCTGTTATTAAAATATCAACATCCAATTGTCTCTGAATTAATGCTAAAAATGATCTTTGTTGAAATTATAAAATCTTAAATGATTGAAGTGTTACCTAAAGCTTCTGGATCTCCCCAAGGAACAACTTGGTGGCCATGAGACAATCCAATTCGAAATTGTCCCACTGTAATAACTTTTTGTTCAGGGTAATTGAGATTCTATAAAATATAGACGTGTCTTCAAAGGACAGTTTTTAAGTTAAAGTTTCACCTCATCAAAGTCTCCTCTCACTACATGAACATCAGATGCTAGAGTTTTCAAATAATCATAAGATTCCTTTGTACATAAATTGCCAGTGCAGAGAATATGTTGTATTCGTCCAGGCATTAAAAGAGTTTTAAATTGTGAAGGAAAACTGCTACATCTATGTGGAATGTGTAAATCACCTAATACCAACACTAACTGAAAACAAGGGTCGTGCAATTGTAGATGTACGAAATAAAATCATTTGTTTACCATTCTAAATAAATTTTATAGAAGATTATTTATTTATAATTCTTAAAACATGAAAAAACTTTGGCTGAAAACTGGGGGCGTCAGCTTTTGACAATTAATGGCCATTTAAACTAATAATGACATGTTTCATTTGAACTACTGGTAATTTTATGACTTTGACAACGTTGCAGGAGACCTGATCAGAATTTAACTTCTCGCTTCTTCACAATTTTATAAAATAATTCGTCTGTAGTTGGTTGCTCCTGAAAAATTAACTGTAGTAGCAATACGAGGGAGCGTTGATTCATATATATATATATATATGTATATATATACAGGGATCTCAAATGTGTCGCCCATGCTGTTACCCTGGGATAGAAAATGAAACTACAACGAAAAGCTCATCACCATTTTTGCAACTAATGCACCGTTAATTATTTATTGATTAAAGTAACTAATCAGATGAGGTCTTAATTAGATTAAATGTGGTAGAGAGACTAGTAGGGTAAGACAATACTGAGTATTACAAGATGTTTTAATCTCTTTACCACTTTTAATCTATTTAAAACCACACCTGACTAGTTACTTTAATTAATCAATAACTAATTAACGGTGGATCAGGTGCAAAAATGATAACAGGGCTTTTCGTTTTGGAATATCACTCTTTAACCTAGGGTAATAGGATCAACAAGATACTCTGTATATACATTGTATACAATATAACCATGGATAGAGGTAATTATGTCTATAAATTGCCTTATTCTGTATTTTAGGAAAAAAGTAATTCTTCATGAAAAGTTTTGCTTTTTTTGGTTATTCCTATTTTTTTGTCCTGTATATTATTTCGAAGTTTTAAATGTATTGACCTTTCAGCAAAAGCAAACCTTTTTACGAACAATGACTTTTTCCCCAAAATACAGAATTTACAGGCACAGTTATCTCTATCCGTGGATATACTGTATATGATATGGTTAGCCTTGACTATTTAGAAGACAACAAAACAATTGCGTTTCTATGGCATCAAAATATATTAATCGCATTGCCTTCACCTTAAAAAGTATATATATTTTGAAACAAGAATTTTAAAAAACTTAGCATTTAAAAAAGTTTACGAGGTAGGATGAGTTATTAAAATGTATTGAGTTCATGGTCATTATATTCCACTATTAAAAATTGGGTTGTTTCCTTTGGAAGAGCCTATAGACGATCGAGTTTCTTTTTAACATCAGGCTTCGTTTAAACAATTTCCAAACGTTTTGATCTTATTTGAACCGCTGCTTTAGCATAAAGTGTCAATCACTAATCTGCCTACACATATTCAACATGTTTTATTTTCAATACAAGTTAGTAATCAAATTGATTGTCTGTAGGCCCGTATAAAGGAAAATTTTCTATTTAAGATGATAAGAGACCTATTACACTGTCAATCTGGGAAACATCAATTCAGTTAGATTTTATCTAATCATCGAATTGAGCTAAATCATATAGAGATGCCAGATATTTTACGTAAACATGTCCATCATATTGTTCATGTGTGCATGAATACATTTTCTAAGAAATTTCAAAGTCTCTGAACTGAAAAGCAATAAGAAACCCCCTTAATCTGTTTTATAGTTGAAAGCGATCCCATTTTTTTATAGATTAAATTTGAATAGATAAGGTGCTCAAGATTCTACCAAATAGCAATCAATGGAATTGAAGCATTTTAGATCTCTAAGATCAAAGAAATTTCACGTTTAAGAATCCGCTAGTAAGTCGTTACATAGAAAAGCTATTTGGGATTGCCATGGTAGAGAAGTCGGGCATTGTCATGAGTAAACTTTTTTCATTTGGGTTTAGAATTAGTAGAACAACCCTTTATTCACTTATTTTACATAGCTTTTCAGTATTATTTTATTTCCTAAACCAAAGAAGAATTTGGAAGATCGACAACTTTTTTTCCCACCGGGACCTAATTGAGATTATGGAAAACTGATTGAAAATCAAAAGGATTTTTTTTAATACTTCAAAGTTTCATTTCTTCTACAATAGGTCAAGAATAATCAATATCTCCTCTTATGAGGTTCAAAAAGTTGAAATAAATACCTCTTCCATTTTTTTCCAAAAACAATCCGTGAAAAAATGGGCTCGAACACAACGATCAATTGATTTGGTGGCTGTACATGAATACAAAATATATTCCATTGTACCTAATTGAATATCGCTTTGCTCTAAAGTTTCTCGAATATCGTGAAGTAAAAATCCACCGTCCTGATCCATCCAACCATATTTAGTTAACAGACAATGTAAAAAACATTTAAACGGTCTGGATTTTGTATTGTCCAAATTTTTATTTTCCAGCACGTCGTTCATTGAATCTAAAAGTTTATTGTAAATAGCAAATCTCTTAGGATTGAAAATATGTACTTACAAGCACCAATAGGAGAACTTAAATTGCATACTTTAATAAACTTTAAATCGTTCGTTAGATCTTCTCCAGTAAAACATCTTATTGAAGTAACAGTAATTGCCAAGGCAATTACCACAAATTTATATGGCATTTTTTAATTAGTAAGGATACAGTTTAAGTTAATGGAGTTAAAAATGTCACTGAGGTCAATGTTAAAAAAATCCAGACTTTATCACCAGACAGATTTATTGTCAAAAATTTATCAAATGTAGACAGGAAGTTCAATGGAATTGCATGTGGATATTTACATGAACATACCTTCTACAAATTATAAACATATCAATTTAAGACCATCAGCAGAAAAAGGATTTAACTGCACCGATCATATTATGGAGATACAAATCTTAGAGTCATATTTATTTTTCGCATTTTAGATAAACAGTACTAGAACTACTCATTTCTGGTACTCCACTTAAAACAGTAAAAAATGAATTCCATGTCTAAGTATTTAAAATATATGTATTTATTTTGTTTCTTACAATTCTTCTTGTTTTTTAAAAATGGAAAATCTATTGTGGGTTACGGCAATATTGCGCTAACGACATCAATCAATTAACTCAATTAAAATATTACAGTTACTTATAAAAATTCTTGTATAAAGTTCATAGTAAATTATTAATAATTTTAAAATATGTATTTAAAAAATATGTTAAAACAATCAATCATTCACAGGCAATATTTCTATATGTTTGTACTTTTTCTGCAGTTTTGTAATTTTTGACACAATTTGTTCTTAAAAAAAATTTTAAATGAAGAAAAAAATTATTTTAAGTCATAGTTTCCTTACCATTATGAGAAATACCATTGGAAGTAACAACTTTTTTTATATTTATTTGGTTTTTCGTTTTCTTTGTTGGTGAATCGTTTAAATTGAAAATTTCCTTATCTTTGTCTTCTACTGCAATTACTTTTGTATTTTTTGGTATTAATAAAGCAAATGGGTTTTGAACTATCCTGGTTTCTTTTGATGTCTTGTATGGTTTTTTTCTTTTTTTCCCAATCCATTTACTCTGTTTTGTTGTTTCCTCATCTAATAAAAAAAGTGATTTCTATTTATGGTTTTTGAATAATGATTTGTTTTACTGACCATTATTTATTATTCCATTAAGACGACGTTCTTCAAGTTCCTTTTGATCAAATGGTTCACCTTTTAGTATGCTCAGATAAATTTCATCTTCATTTATTGTTAAAAGAATCTTGTTCCTTTTCTTCATTTCACGTTTAAAGAAAGAAATATTCTTTAAATTTCCCTGTTTTATGTGATCTTCAATCATAACGTAAATACTTAACTTAAATTTAGAAATCAAATTTTCACAAAACCCTTTCTCTGCTGTATAGGGAATGACTTCTCCACCTTAAAATTGAATTTATTTATATTGAACACAACTTTCAAATCATTCTAATATCCACCGCTTAAACGAATTAGATCAATTAGCTGACTTTCATCTTCTTGAAAAAATATAAATAAAATATCATCAAATAAATTTTTTCTCTTTGCTTTAAAATTAATATCTTGAATTCCTTCTGCTTTAATTTGCTGATTTAACTCGGGCATATGTTTATAATTGTTTGGAATTAGGGGAGCTTCTTCAATATTTTCCAACAGTTCATGAAAATAATCTGGAGTGATCACATGCTTTTTTGCAATTAAATGGGACAAAATGGGCTCATATTTCATACTTTCAAAGGAAACGGACATTGTCACATAATGGGTGCAATTATCCATGTAAATTTCCATTATTTTAATGCGCAATTGTTCTAGGCATTCTATTAAGTTACTTTTTACTGTAACATCAATTGTATTTGATATGTAGGCTTTAAATTTGGGAATCAAAAATCTACAAAATGCATTAATATATATGTCGAAGACACATACTATAATATGACGTTTCATGAAAAGTCTGGTCAGTTAATGAAATGGATAGGTTGCAGCTTATGAAATGTCCAGAACATTTCATGAACTGACCGGACGTTCCATGAAGTGTAATATTATAGCATGTGTCTACGACACATATATGTATATAACGTTAAAGATTAATTTAAATGTAGTCAAGCAATGCAAGTTACTAAAATTGTTTTAAACAACTGAGTAATGGTTTGTACAGTTATTTCCTGCTTAAGTATTTATCCTCAGTTTCTGTCAGTTCCATTGAAAATGAGAACGAATAAATTAGGAAACTCTTCTGTAAGATACTGTAGGGAAAAGGAGCATATAATAGAAAAATAAAGCTACATTTTATTGTATGATCTGAGAAAACTATAATAAATTAAACTTAGAAAACGGTATAGTTTATATTCACAAAAGAAGTTTTAGTAACACAAACTTGTTGCATTTATAAATACTTTCTAAGATCGTACTGTCTCCCCACTGTATCAATTATATATTTGATTTAGCCATGATATTATAATGTCGAATTATTTTATATCGGACATAAAGTAACTTAATCACCTATAAAACTTGAATAGCATTCATTTGAATATATTTGTTTTAATTAATTAATTTTGTACACGATTTTACTTAACGCATAGAAAAATTAAACCGATCTGAACTTTATCCACTTTACGTAAAGTCCCTTAAACATAAATGGGCTTAAAGAATTAACTGGGAAATCAGGTTGATTGTGAGTTAATAATTCTGACATGTGTCTTATCGTAAATTTTTATACATTTTATTATTCATTTATTAAATAAATAATTGAGAGGTTGATTACAAAAACGATTCAATTATTGAATCGTTAATTATTGAACGGGTCTAAGCGACGTTTTTCATGTTTTCGAGTTATTATAAAAAGTACACAAAACTAGCATTTACTGGCTCATTTAGTGTTAAAAAAATAAACGTTTCAGTCTCGTATACAAAAATAAATGCTTCAAAAATAAAGGGATACGATGTACAAATATATTGTGACTTTACACTGTTTTTTGACTTTTTCTCAAAAATAAAAATGTTGCTTAGACTCTTTCAACAATAAACGAATCAATTTTTATTAAATGAAATTGTTGGTTTTCGACGACTTTGCTAGAAATGTGAACGATAAAAAATGAAAAAAATTTAGTCAATGTTCATTTTTTTTATTATTTATTATACTATACATACATATATATTTTCTTCTTGCACACACATTTTTATTAAAAAAAACAAAATTAACAATAATTTAGGAGAGAAAGTGAAAGAAAAAACGAAGAGTCGTTCAAGTCGTGCTAGTCTTCAATTTCCAATTCGTCGTATCCATAAATTGTTACGAAAGGGCAACTATATGTATAAAAAGAGAAGATGCCGGTTTATTGGGCTGTTGTCATGGAATATTTCACCATTGAAGTTTTAAAATTTGTAGGAGATACTGCTAGAAGCAACAAGATGAAAATAATTCCGAGCCATCTCCAGTTAACTATTCGAAACGATGAAGAATTTAATTAATAATCTAAGCACCATAATATGATGATCACAAAGAACTAATAATAAGAGCATGAAGAAATTTAGTACAATATATGTATAAAATTGTTTTATTCGTCCTAAACTTACAAACCAATCAATAAAAATGATATAAACAATAATACAACTTTTGGGATCAGTGAGAATTGCGATCAAAGACGCCACAAGCAACGATTAGGAAAATTTTAAACTGTTATTATTGCGGTGGAGTATATGTTGCTCTGGGCTGGAAATATATTTTTTGCCTACCTTTTCTGCTGAAAAAAGTATACTTATTTACAAAATATTATAAAAAAACTGTAATTTTTTTTATCATTTATTGTTCATATTTTTAGCAAAGTTGTCGAAAAAGGACAATTTTAATTGATAAAGATTATTATTTTCATAAATTTATAAAAATATATGAAATAACATATCGCGAGTGATCTGGCGAAACTTCTTATATCGCAAATGTTGGAATCTGTAAGGTTTAATAAAAACCGGTAATATGCCACATGAAATATTTAATTTTGAATTTCCCTTTGTTTTGCGATGTTTTTCAATATTTCTTTTTATTTTTTCTTATAATTTTTTTACAAGGATATGAGCATATGAGCATTGATGTTTATTATTAATAGATTCCAATAACTCGAAAGATTAATCCTGTTAATCCTAATTTACTTCAGAGTTAGCACGAACGTCGAAAAAATTATTCTACAGATGAGAGTTAAATATCAAATTTTTTATGACTTATCATATGATTAAATTTTGAGTTAAGTCAACATTATAATATCGAGCCTTAGTCACTTGCTTTGTTTACTTAATATCTGTGAATTCGATTTAAAAGCACTCAAAGCTGTACTCACACATATGCAGCACTCTCTTTTCCAAATAATATAATATCTCCATTTTCTAATATTGTTGGTATAGTAATTTTTTGATCATTCACCCAAGTTCCATTTTTGGACTTTTTATCTTCAATAATAGCTGCCGAATTCTAAAAAGCGTCTAAATTAGAGACAAAAAAAATTAAGTTGTTTTGCAGACTGTAGTTTTTAACAATGCATGTCTGTTACTCGCTGAACAATCTGTGACATAAATATTATTACTTCTACTTCGTCCAATGCTATACAAGATGTTATGACCAAGAATTAATGTGTTTCCTGAAAAAGGGCTATGAAAATTGAAAGTTTATAAAGCTGACTGCTCTCTTACCTTGTGTCACATGCCTTAATGCAAATACCATGCTGTTATAACAATACCAACAAAATGTTTAAAAAAGAAATGAAATTTCAAAATATTTCGTTGTGTTTTCTTTTTGTTGTCAAATTTTTAAATTAACATAAATGTCAAAATATTTTTGACCGAACTTGACAATACTTGCGGCTGCGTACAGCATTGCAGCATTTTTTAATTGACCTATATCCCCTAAATCGATATTCGAAACAAGTTGAACGACAAAAATAAATTTATTACCGTAAAAATAATAAACGAAATAAGAATTAAAATGCAAAATTTTGGTCATTTTTGTTGTTGCAATCAGTTGTAATTAATACGAACAACTTTCAAACAATATTAATAAATTGTTGTTGGTAGCATTGACTATGTATTAAATAGTTTAAGACCAGTTTATATAGATTTTTCTATATAAATAACAAGAAAAAATACAAATAAATATATTGCCTTCAAAATTAAATTAATATCTTTTTGTGTCAAATAAAAATATAGGAAATTTGATTGATATCCATTGATATATAAATTTTTTCAGGGACAATTTTTTTTTAATGTGTCAGCACTGATCAAATTTGCCCTTTGCTTCGATAACTTTTTGAAGTTGAAAATTTAGAAAATAAAAATAATATTTCGGAGTTTTAATTGAATTCCTAACAGAATCTCTTCGAAAATTAATGCAATGGCAAAGCAGGGTAGCCTGGTAACGTTTCTAAAAGGATTGTACTATGACGAATTCAAATGGTGCGTAATTCATTTGGGCGATTCTAAAAGTGAGGTTAATGGTGGGATTGATTTTTTTGTAGGGCCCTCGTGAAAAGCATCGGAATATTTGCACTCGGGATTCGAATAGCCCAGGAATGTCAAGGGATCGAGTTGGTTCCATCCCAAGTTTAGTGTTATTTTAGCATTTCTTATACGTGTAATGATATAGAAGAAATTAAAGGTGTTTAAAATGGCGCAGTTTGTTTTCTTCTTGAAATTCATCATTTCGAAGTTTTTTTTATGTTTGCTGGTAGCAAAAGGTACGCTGGGTGAACGTTTCACTCCTAATTTTGTTTATATATTGACTGATGACCAAGATTTAATGTTAAATAGCCCAGTAAGTAACAGTTTCTGTTTTGAGGTGTTCCTCATATAGTTTAGCTAAATTAGGCTTAAAAATTATCACTTTACAGATTGCCATGAAAAAATCGCTAAATTTAATCGGAGATAAAGGAAAATTCTTTGTACATGCGGTAAGAATTTATTGTTTATTTAACAATTTAGCAACAAGATCTCGTGCTAAAATAATGTTGAATTTTAAGTATACAATCGCTTTTTTATAGTTTGTAAATACGCCTTTGTGCTGCCCGAGCCGTAGCACAATATTAACGGGAAAATATCCACATAATTTAGGAGTTTTTAACAATTCTCTATCAGGCAATTGTTCAAGTGAATATTGGCAAAAACACTATGAACCTCATTCAGTGGCTGCAATTTTGAAGAATAGAGCCAATTATACTACTTTCTATGCTGGAAAGTATTTGAATCAAGTAAGAAAATCAGTTAAATTAAACTATTTCAGCATTTATTGTTCAATTTCATATATGTAGTATGGATCAAGGTTTGCTGGAGGTACTGCACATGTACCAAAGGGATACGATTGGTGGATAGGACTGAAAGGAAACTCGAAATATTACAATTATACTTTGTCTATTAATGGGACAAATTTGCCAGTTAAAAATTTATATTTGACTGATTTATTGGTAAGTCTTTTAAATTGAACTTAAAGGCTACTAGTTTCTAGCTAAATGTGTTTTAAAATAACTTAAATTTGTTTTTTTCTCCAGGCTAACTATAGTTTAGCTTTTTTTAAACCAAAAATCTAGAGAAGATTCTCCTTTTTTTATGATGGTGGCACCTCCCGCGAGCCATGCCCCATTTATTCCTCCTAAACGTTACGAACATAGATTCCAAGGCGTTGACCTTGTTATGAATCCTTCTTTTAATCATACACCGCATAATGTAAGTTACTTTCACACATGTTTACATATCAAATCATGATTTGAAAATTTTCAATTAGAAACACTGGATTGTCAAGATGCCTCCAAAACGGCTTCCAACCAATGTCAGTATTCTAAGTCATATTCACAGGCGCAGATTACAAACACTTTTAGCTGTTGATGATCTTGTAGAACGAATAGTCCTTCAATTAAAACGAATGAAAGTTTTCCATAAAACTTATTTTATTATTAACTCGGACAATGGCTTTCACATTGGTAAGATATATCTTTTATTCTCCATTTTTATAGATTTTGAAAATTTTGAATTTATAGGACAGTTTGGACAACCTTGGGATAAAAGGCAGCCTTATGAAGCGGATACGCGAGTACCATTACTTATCAGTGGTCCTGGTATTGGAAAGAAAATTTTAGAATTCTATCCTGTTTCTTCAGTTGATATGGCACCTACAATTTTAGGTTGCTTCCATTGAGATCTTTGTATTATTACTCAATTTTAATGCGATTACATTCTAGATTTGGCAGGAATCAAACCTCCACATCACATGGATGGGAGAAGCTTTAAAAAACAACTACTTAATAAACGAAATAAAATTGGTTTTAAATTTGTATTTATGGAATATTGGGGTGAAGGTAATGAGAGATCGGTGGAGAGGACTTGTCCATGGACATACGATGATAATGTTGCAGTAAGTATCCAAAAGAAATATTTCTTTACGAATTATACGATGTGTATGTGGTATTCATATAAAGATTCATATGGAAAATATAAATAGTTCTAAACAAGAATTTAAAAAAATGTCAATCCGCAAGTGATAAAATTGATAAAATACAATGTTGATCTATCTTTAAGTACCTATTGGAAGTATATTGAAACGAATTTCCATGTAAGGTGACTTATGAAAATCGAATCCTCATCATAGTGAGTGGTCTTCATATTCCACTGTCAAAAATTGAAGTGCTCTTTTAGAAAGATTTTTCCCTCCCGGTTTATCTTTAACTTCAGGATTGTATGGATGTCTCTTAGAGTTTTCACGCATATGGACTCTATAATTTCTAATGACCATGTGAGATATCCTATCATTTACGTAGTAACGCTTGGACTAAAATATCTGTGATATACTTCCACCATACGATACAAATTGTACCTTTTAAAGTTATGGTTTTAGAGATTCCCTCTACAGAATACAACATAAATTTTATATTTTTCATAATCAACATAATTTTAGAATAATTTTCATATTATAGATATACTATACATATATGGAGGGTGTCTCATATAAAACTTTCCATCTGAATATTTCCTTTAACGTAAAGTTTTAAAAAAATTCCAAAAACAAGTCTATTTTTAATTTAAATCTTTTCAGTAGTTAATAGATATCACAAAATATGATGAAACAATTTTAAAATACAATGTTCAAAAAATTCATGGTTCAATATTTTGTCTTGAAAGCGAATCTCAAGATTTTTATTGTTTTTTACGAATTCAGTTTGTGTCAAAAAAATTTTCATATGATGTTTCACATGTTCTATAATGCTATTTCAATTTTCAAAATTGAGACCTAGATCTATAAAGGGGTGGCAATTCTAAACGAATAATAATGCAAATTAATATCCTCCGCAAATTAAAAATCGACCTGTTTTTGGATTTTTTTCAAAACTCCATATCAAACAAAATACAGTGGAACCTCGGTATACGACCTTAATCCGTTCCTGATGTTTGGACTTATACTGAATAGGACGTATACCAAATCAACTTTTCCCATTAGAACACATGTAAAAATGATTAATTAGTTCTCATAAAA
>JABRWK010001058.1:0-11570 GCA_013372445.1 Hypothenemus hampei | reverse complement strand
TGAATTGTTTTAAAAATATAAGAATCATCTAATTCATTTTAATAGTTTTAAATATACACTATATTAAATCTCTTAAAATTAATTTCTTCTCCGTTGTCTTTTTTATGACAGAGAAAAAATCCTTCAAATGAAAATCTATGTAATTGACACATAAATCGATTTACAATGTTCTAATTATAACTTAATATGTATTAAGTTTTCGCGATTAAAATCCTTTTTTATAAAAATATTTGCTGCTGTAATGTCCCCTTATAAGTTAGTTTATCAAAATAAAGGAATTTTTAATAAAATTATGGACCCTCGTTTTATTACAATATTTTTTATTTTAAATATGTATCTAAAAGAATTTGCGAGATGCAACCGCAATCCAGAGAAAACCAAACACCCCGTATATGTATAAAATATACTAAACAGGATGTGCCATTTTATAGTACCAGGATTTCAACAATTAATAAAAAACTTTATTTTAAAATGAAAATGTTATAAAGAATGTCCAGGAAGTTGGTACGAAATTAAAAATGTTGTAAAGCGCATAAATTTTAATGAAAATTCTATTTTTTTACAAACGGCAAATAAAGGTATGCCATATAAGTAGGAAATATGACATCGGACATATGACCACCCAAGAAAACGTGTCATTGAGTTATACGTTCATTGAAGTTCGATACGAGGCGTTCACAGATAGATGACTCGATTTCATTAATGACTTTTACAATTTCTTCGTTCAGTTGCGGAATATTTTGTGGTTTGATTACATAAACTGTTAATTTGACAAATCCCCACAAAAAAATCACCTGGAGTTAGACCGCAGGATCTGGCAGGCCATTCTTTATTACCAGACATAAAAATGATTCGTCCAGGGAATTTTTCATTTAATAAAATAATTGTCTCCTGGGAGGTGTGGCAGGTTACTGTGGAGCTTTCATTATTTTTGTAAAAAGTTTTTAACACCAAAACACGTTGCTCAGTAGTCATTCCCTCCATGGCGAAATAAGCACCAGATAAAAATTCAAACGAAAAGACACTATCTAGCTATAAATGGCAAAGGTAAGAAGTACCGAAAATGAAAAACCAAGACTGCCAATTGTGTTCAAAGAAAATGGCCGCATTCTTAAATTGGTACCAACTTCCTGGACATCCTTTACAAACATATGTTGAAAATGGCTTAATTTTTTAGATACTGGGTGGCTATCTTGAAATTATATTTTCATTTCTTTTAAATAATTTACGAAATTATTAATATAATCCACTGGAATTTGATAATCTGAGATCTTCCGGAATACTTCATCCTAACCTGTCTCAATTTTCGCCAAATTTACAGAGGGCTCCACATGTACTATATTATGAATTGTTCAAATTATAACTTTTTTATTCTGCCATGCATTAACGTTTAAAAAATCGATCCCTTCTTGATACTTGCTTAAAGATACTCGTTAAAAATGATTAAAAGTAAGCGTTTTCGAAATATATAGATTTTTTCTTTGACAGTACTACCATAGAGGAGTAGAAACTTAATAGTGCAGAATAGATAGTAAGTAGTTTATTTTTTTAAATTGTTTCTTATGTTCTTAAAATTAATATAAGAAAAATCAAGACCTTTGCAAAAAGAAATTCAAATTTAAAAAATGTTGTTTTTTTTTGCAGTTCAATTGTCACAGCGGTATTGATATTTTTTATCTAGCTGATCTTCCTCTCCAGTTTTTTCTAATGCAATCAGTGGCTTTAGTAAGGATTGTTTTTATTAATACGCACCAAATGATTGTTTTTAATCAGAAAGCTTTAAATACCAAAAACTTTTTAATTGCGAATTAATACAAAACAAAGAAGCAATCTTATACGAACAATGAAAACAAACTCTGGAAGTCTAAATTAAATTTTCAAAAAAAACTGTTTTACCGAATACAAAGTTGACAACGATGTTCAACAGATCTTCGCATTCCAACTAAATGATGTACTCTTATCTCTTGACAGACATTTCTTTTCGAACTTGAGGTCTTACATAGTTGTAACGGGAGTAGCATAATACTTTTCCTTTAAGAAGCTCCACACACAGAAATCTAAGATCGTGTGATCGGGTGAACATGACAGCCACAAAATCGAACCACAACATCCGATCCACCTTTTTGGATAATTCTTGTTTAACGAGGTTTCTTAGGTGTTTTCCAAAACGAGCAGGGCAACCGTTTAACTAAAATCAAGACTTTTCTCTAAAAATTACTGAAACTTTATCCCACATATCTTACTCTGTTTCCAAAAATTCTAAAAAATTTGTAGAATTTACTCCATCTTGCAAAAGATAAGGCCCAAATAAATTATTATGGAAAATTCTTACCCAAACATTGACATGAAATTCCTGCTGAAAATTTCAATGTTAATGACGTGTAGATTTTCTTGCTCCCAGACATACAGATTATTTGCATTCTTTTTATACATTTATCCGTGAAATGTGAGACAAAAAAACTACATTATTTTCCGAACAGCTTAAAACCTACCGAACTGGTTACCGATGCTAGGCATGCTTTTGTTCTCGTTTTAATATCCGAATAGTTTTTGTTTTGGAAGCACCAATGGTAATAGATAATCGTCAAATTATGTAACTGGATCTCTATCAAATTCTTCTAATACTCCCGGGCACAGAAAATGTTACATTTTTTAAATCTCATTTTTTTTAGAAACTGTCTTGTTTTTACATATGTTGTTTTTAAAAACATAAAAAGCATCTCAAAAAGATAAACTACTTACTTACTTACTAACAAACTACAATTTCCGACGTGCTCTTGTTACTTTTAACAATTTCTAACAAGAATACCTTTCTTAAAAAGTTATTATAATAAGTTTAACATTAAATTTGAAGAAAACTTTTAGATTTAGATAGGGCACTACAAGAAATCCCAGAATATCAAATTTAACTGCATTTTCGTAAAATTTGAGTGAATTATTTTTAAAAAATAAAAAAACAATTTCAAAATAGACATCCTGTATCTTAAAAACTAAGCTGTTTTTAAAATACATTTACATTTTAATCTTAAAATAAGGTATTCTAACAAGTATTAGAAGTACCTCCTAATACAAATTGACTCGCACTGTATACATGGTGTTTCCGAAAAAGCAGGCAATTTCTCAGAAATGAAAAATACTCGTAAATATATTGTATTTGTCCTTATAATATGCTTTCTAAAAATTCTTTCTTGAGGAGATATGGTCCTTAATAATTGAAGGACACAGGGAAAAAACACCCTTAGTCCACTTTTTTAAAAAACTGAGTTTGTGGTACGACAAAATCGTACAATAAGAGTACTATTAAGTAGTCGAATCGATAAATTTGAAAGTGACTGAATTCCTGAAAAATAGGCGTTAGAGTATTCACTAGGTACTAAGAACAAATGGCGTTTGTAAATTTTAAATTTGATTTTTCTCAATTTTTTATTTTTTGGACTGAGGGTGTTTTTTCCCTGGACCCTTTAATTTGATAATACTCGTAAAATGATATTTTCTAATTAACTTTTCTTCTATTTGATGTTTAATAAAATTTGGATCCTTTGGGTATCATACAAGGGAAAATAGCATGAGATCTAACAGTTTTTTCATTATCACCAAACTTTTAATATCTTATATTTTTTAAATCGTTATACAGGGTGTCCCTAAAAGATCTTTACAGCGCTCTACCAGATAGAGTACGGCTCAAAATAAGTCGATTTAACTAAACTTGCCTTAGTCCAAAAGTTGATAATAACAGAGCTACAGGGTGTCAAAAGTTTAAAAAATAAATCACAGTTTCCTTAATAATTTCAATTATTTCGAGCTAATTTCATGAAATTTCATACACGGGGGGTTTTTTATGATGAGAAATTCGAATTTATCAACCATTTTGTGATATCGTCAAGAGGGCTACAAGCGACCATTAGGACCCTTTTAAACTGCTATAATTTTTTTGGACTAGAAAAATCTCCATCCCTACCTTTTTTGCTTAAAAAAGGTACACCTTCTTGAAATCGCTAGAAGGAACGGCGTCTGAAAAAAACGCATCTAAAGCTGATGAGTAATAATTTGCTGATGATGCATGCAAATTATTACAGTGAAATGAAAGCTATTGTTAGGTCGAAAAAAATATTTCCTTTTTATTTACTTACTTTGACTATTTTGATTTAAGATTAATATTTTTTCATCTTTGAGGTGTTATTTTCTTATTTTTGAAGATAAAAAGTAAGATAAGTCAGGAAAGTTATTTTAGCCTTCTGAAAATTTGTACGCATTAACAGCTTTAGATCTGTTTTTTATACCTTTTTTAAACAAAAATGGTAGGGAAGAAGATTTTTCTAATCCAAAATGACATACAGTGTAGCAGAAAAAAATTATAGGAATTTACAGGCTCCTACCGTCACTTGTAGTGCCCTCTAGGAGATATCTCGAAATCGTCGACAAATTTGCATTCCTCATTCGAAAAAACTCCTGGATACCAAATTTTGTGAAATTAGTTCGATCTAATTGAAAGATATTAAAGATAATCTGATTTATTTTTTAAACTTTGTTTGACACCCTGTAGCTCCGTTATTATCAACTTTTGGACTAAGGCAAGTTTAGTTAAATCGACTTATTTTGAGCCGTACTCTATCTGGTAGAGCGTTGTAAAGATCTTTTCGGGACACCCTGTATAGTTTGTTTAATATATTGATTATTTAGGAAGAAAAAAGGTAATTGATGTCTATAAAATAAACGTTTTCCAGGAAAACACTGTTTTGTCAAAGAGCATTTCATTTGTCAATTAAATGACATCCCTGTTTATTTTCTTATACTGTTTATGTTTTATCCGAAAACATTTATGCAACGTTTATTCAAACCGGACGAATAGGTCATGGAAGTCCTATTACTTGACCACCTCATTCGTCAGGTTTAAATGATCTTGGACATTAACTTGTGGTGACATTTAATAAGTTTATGTAGGTATGCCAGCTCACTAGAGATCAGAGAAGTGTTATTGAAAATAATTTTATTGTGATGCAATGAGGAATAACTTTGGAAAATTGCGGAAGCTGAAGCTGTCTTCAATTCTTCGAACCCAAGATTATGTGAGTTACCTAATGGTGCTTATATTGAACCATAGATTATTATTTTTTTTTAATTAAAAGTAACGGTTTCTTTATTTTGATAATGTTACTTCTACTATGGTTTGAGAACATATGAAGTAAGCAGAAATTTTAATCGATTGATTGCGTTGCAGCCAGGTACCTGTTTAAAAATTTCTTTTTATAAACAGGTTTAATGGAATTCTTTTTAGTTTATTACAGGGTCCGTCATACTGACCGGAAAATACAAATTTCATGTGGAATGTTTCTTTCTGCTCTTGTGCCTGTGGCACCTTAATTAGAGATCGAGGCTCTTATGCCTTGTTTGAAAAAAACTTTATTGATATGATTTCATAGAAACTCTCGAGGATACTCTGTGAATCAAGTGATTGTTTTTTTTGTTCTAGGGGATAATATTATAAAACACAAATAAAACTTTTACAAAAGACTGCTGAATTTAAATATGCCATAAAACCCCGTTTCAATAAAAATATTTATATGCTCTTTGACGAAACAGTGTTTTTCTATAAAACGATTCATTTTACGGAGATGAACCGAGATTACCTTTTTTCTTTCTAAATAACCAAAAAATCAAATAAACCACATAACAATTTAAAAAACCTCAGATCTTAAAAGTTCGGAGGTACAGAAATTGATGATAGCCTTCCCGCTGCCGCCATTAAAATAATGAAAGAACTGGTAGATTCCATCCTATAATCCTTTGTATGATACACCAATGATCCGAATTTTATTAAATTTCAGCAAACAAACAAAAATTCATTAAAAAATACTATTTTAGCTACCAAATTTAGAAAATCTCTATCTCCGTAAAGATAAGTTTTCGGAAAATATTTTATGAGGACAAATAAAATCTTTTTACGGGTACTTTTCATTTCTGAGAGATTGTCCATATTTTCGGAAATACTGTATAAAGAGTGGAATATAAGTTACATTTGTTATGAATATATGAAAGTTCGCAGTACTTGATATTGGGTACGTCAAAGTTTTAATTTAATGTTTATTTATTTTGTAATAACTTCTAAATAAATGCGAATTTCAATACGATATTTTGGGTATGAGGGTTTTTTGGGTTGCTAAACTTTATCTGTAGTTATTACATCACGGCCATAAATTATTATTTCAGTAATCACTAAGCTTAAAAGGACTCAATAAAAAACTTGTTTTTAATATATAGAATACCTTTATTACAGTCATGGAAATGTTAAAACTTTTACGTAACTTTCCTATAGATATTTTAAAGTTAAAAGCCAACTTTTATCTCTAGTTAGAACTCTATTAGTTTTTAATATTACGTAGCGAAAAAAGAGAACACTGATTCTCATAGCTTTAGGATAAGTAACCGAGTAGTAAAAACTCTCTTTTAGATGAAAAATCTCTATTTGAAGCTAAAACGGAATATTTTTCTGAGCCCAAAGCGGTTTTGTTTCGTTTCAGCGCTCCCTAAAAACGAATTTAATTTGTTACAGTCATTCCAATCAAAATTATCCTTCAGTTCAAAGGAAATCGTCGCGATCAGCTGCTCTTGGTGTAAAGTGGCTTATCATAACAAAGAATCATGTTTCAACATTCAACGAATAGGAGAAGAATGTAATTTAGGTAAGTTATAGCGTAATAATTCCGATTTTATGTTGTGAAACTAAAATTCCTATTGTTGTGAGAAATTTTTTGGTTTATGAAGCCCTTTCTCTACCACAAATACATACATATAGGGGTAAAGTCCTTTCACATTCACATAAGACGAGGAAAAATCCGATTTTTTTGTGGAAAACATCCTGTTTATATCACAGCATATAAAAATTTTGACAGAACGATTACCACGGAACGAATTCAAAACATTTCTGATAGACCTAAACCATATTCAACGAGTGACTTGTTGTCAATCAATCTTCGACATTTTAATGAGTTCTGTCAAATGCATATTGTATATAACGTACTTAATTTGCATCGCAATACGTGAACGCTAGTTTACATGTTATTTTTACACTTTAATTTGTTGTTTTTGGAAGCAATATTACTACTAAGAATATATTATGGAAATTTAATAACGGTTGTGACAGGTTAATTAATGTTTTGATAAGGTGTGCATAGCAAGGTATTCATAAAATATTGCATATGAAAATAGAAGATTTTGTATCTTTGATTTTATTCTCAGCATTGCGAGTAAAATTGAATGTAACATGTTTTTGAAGATATCATTCGCAGTTGTAAATAAATGTCAGTTGTATTTAATACAAGTTCGTATACATATTATTTCATGACTTGAACAGCAAAGTTATGAAACTTAATTTACATCAGATACGTGTATGTATTTTCTTACTTTCCGAATTATGATCACAACTCTAATATTGTATACGAATTGACAATAAGACTGTTATGAGAATGTGAAATAGAAGAAAGTCCCTTTACGCAACTCGCAGTTCTATAAGTTACATTCACTCACCTTGACCTAGGACATTCAGGTTAGCGAACTTATTGCTTGTGATCGATATTTCGAGTAAATGCGAGAATTTACATATGGAAGTACGATTATTTCTGATAAGTTCTTTTTTCATAAAGGTTCAGAAAGCAAAGCCTGTAATGTATCAAAAAATATCTCGAAAAAACCCTTAAAAATCCGCTTTTCTTCATATTAAAACTATAATTTGAAATTACATTTATTCGTTATTGATTTCCTTTATGCCTCAAACGACTTTTACACCAATTTAATTTTGTACATTTCATTGAGAAGATTTGTGATAACCTTTTTAAAGAATCGGATTATTGACTTTGATACTTTAATGGAAACTTTTTTGTTTTGTATGAATCCGAGAACTTAGAACTTGTACGAATTCAAGTCTACAAATTCTTGTACCGTGTGAGCCAATGAAACTACAAAATAACTTAATGAATTCCATATAATATTATATTTACCCATAAACCGCAAGATACGTACTGTGGATATGAAATATGCATATTCTAAAAATATCTAGAGATCTACAGCATAACTCAAAAAAGGGTGATTTTAAAAATTTTCATTTTTTTAAATAGCACATCTTGTACTCGAGTCATTTTTTCAGCTCTATTCATAATTATAAACCTTTTTTATATATGTCTAGTTCAATATGCCTATCTTTTATGGTTTAGGAGATGTCAAAACTTTTCATTCATGAAAGCAATAGACTAGGTTGATATATTTGCTAATTAATCATTTGGAAAAAAAGTTACGGGACGTCCCTTATTTATGTGCTAACATAAAAAACTTTAAATTTAAAAAGGTTACTTTTTTGAAATGGATCATCCTGTATATTTTAAGTTTGTCTAATAGAACTTTAAAAACCCATCGAATTTTATTAAATATGTTGCCCTACACCTATCGTGAATAGTTTTTGAGATATTTTAGTTTTAATTAATAATTAAAAATATTATTAATAGTTAAAAATAATAATTCAATCACGTGGCCATCGAACATTATAGTATAAAACAAATGTGATTTGCAATAGATCAAAATAGAAGTTTTCTTATTAAAGGGTTTTCCAATAAGGACGGGTAGCTTTTGACATGAAATAAAAAAGGCTGTGTGTGAGATATTAACGAATTTTTTTTTTATCTGAAAGCCCTATAAATGCCATTATGTGTGGAATATCACACCGTTCAAATGTCCACCGCGGCTTCTCACAGTGGCATGAATCCAAATGGTGCAATTTTAAATTTTTCTTCCGGTGAGCAGTACAGAAGGATGATAACCGATTTCTTTTAGCCAAAATTGAACGACATGGACGCGAACGACATGTAGGGATATGGAACGGACATGCTCTTGCTGGAACCACACGTCGCTCTTAAAGTCAACATAACCCAGGCTATCGCTCAAATTCAGCCGGATCTATGCGGTAGAGTCGTGGAAAATTGGACCACTCAAATTCGTGCCACTGTGACAAGCCGCGGTGGACATTTGAACGATGTGATATTTCACACATAATGGCATATATAGCGCTTTCAAAATAAAAAAAAACATTCATTAATATCTCCCACACAGCCTTTTTTATTTCATGTCAAAATCTACCCGTCCTTATTGGAAAACCCTTTATATGGTTATTAAATATAAAATAGAGTGGGATACGTGCAGACTAATTTTTAGAAAATTGAACTTTAAATCCATATAAATTCAAATTATTTGATAAATAATTAACATATTTTCGTATTTATGCATTACTGCGATATAATCACTGAATTTGTAGTGACAAAAACTGTAACGTCTAAGAGAATTTCATATTTTTTTAGAAAATAATAAAAAATAGTTGACTACTCTACACTTTCCCAGGAAACAGAGCAAGAGCGTATATTAGACCCGCTTTGAAACTAAATGTTATAAGTTCTTGGGCTAAAGTAGGATTATCAATAATCCAGCTACAAAATGTTTTTTTTCCGAATTAAAATATGTTGTTTTGTTAAAAAGTTAGACTTATATTTTATTAAAATATTGTGTTTAGTTATAAATTTTAATTTGAAAAACATGAATTTTCATCATCATATTTTCTAGGAGCCTTTATTGCATATACCACATATTCATTACATCTGCTTTAGGCATTCTGAATCTGTTCCTTTTGTTATTATAATGGTAAAAGTCATATTTATAGATAGAACACAAATTATCATCGGTAATTATTATTATTAGAAGTGCATTTTGGACTTGTTTTAGCTCGGGATTTCCTTTTAAGATTCTTTTCTTCAATTAAATTGTGCTTCATTTCTTCAGCGGTATTAACTTCTGCTTCCTTTGTGACTTCTTTTTTTATTTCTGGCATCAAACGAAATATTTATCTGTAAGTTTAGACGAAACGTATTTACTCCGCCTCTGGGTTTGCACTTACCTCCAGTACAAAAATTTCTGAGGAAGAGCAGACCCGCATTTCCTTCAATAAATATTAAAGATCAACAAACAAGATTTAATACAAACTGCAATGTCTATTTTTTATACCTACTAAAACGAATCATCCTAAACCCAAAATTTACGAACAGTTTGAGAATTTATTACGTTCAAAGTTGAGTGTGATTGTGATTTTTATATGTACTGGTTAGAACTGATTAGCTTAGATCGATAATATGTGATGAGCGGTTGGACATCTATCTCGATGTTTCGTTCTAAAGTTACATAAGATTTGTGCTTATGAATCACTACAATATTTTTTCAACTAATGTAAAGAAAGCACATTAACCCAATTGTGTCCCGTTTAGGTTTAAACTCTTCACTCAACATTTATATGTTTTTTTTTATTTTAAGCCATAACCTAAGTTATAATTTTAGAAATTTTACGTAATACGAATTAATAAATATAATTTATTATTATATTATTAGGCGAGGCGAATAAAAATGTTCTTCTTGCAGAACACATATGTAAAATGACATATCCTGACCGACGCATACGTAATGAGCGTACCTTTCAAAATTTAATTAAAAAAAAGATTTGATTTTACTTTATCTATTAAATATCTAAAACATAAAGTGGTTAATAAAAATGTCACTGATAAGGATAGGGAACTCCTAATGTTATGGCTTGTTTACACGGGCTTAGTAGCTCATCGTTAGTCATCGTTACTCGGACTAGCTACTAAACACTTGTACTTGTACGTTGAGTTCACACGCTCAATACAAAATCAGATGCAATGTTTTTTTTATCATATGACACTGGACATCCGATTTTGCATTGGGCGCGTGTACCCAGCGTATTGGTACAAGGGTTTAGTAGCTAGTACGAGTAGCGAGTACTAATAAGCTACTAAACCCGTGTAAAAAAGTCATTACTTTAGTGCAAGGAAACTTCTAAGTAAGTAGTCGCAAAGTAGTTTAAATGTGTAGGTTTTCACAATCAACAATAAACCGAACAACAAGAAAGTATAAATATCATGTTTACCACGTTGAGTTTCATCAAAAACTATACGGATAAGATTTTGACAAGCGTGAGAACTTTTGTCGTTGGATGAGTGCCTAAGTTAAAGAGGATCGATCCTTCCTAGGTAAGATGTTTTCAAATGAAGCCACTTTTCGAAGCAATAGAGCTATAAATCGCCGTTATTATACTACAGAGAATCCCTATTGGGTAAAAGGAGCCCAAAACCAGAATCACTGGTCAGTAAATGTTTGGTGTGGTATTCATCACAATAAAATAATTGGGTCGTTTTTTTTTAATGAAGATTGAAATGGACCAAGTAATCTTCATTTCTTAACAGAAGAACTGCCCCAGTTCCTTTAAAATATAAATTTATGTATATGAATAAGAATTTATATAAACATCAGCTTAAATAACTTCAACAAAATGATGCCACCGCATTATTATCGCGAAGTGGTCATTTATTTGAACATTTGCTCAAAAGAGCTAATTGAAATAAAATATTTACCTTTATATTTCTCTATTTTATATACGAAACTATCGATTTAAGACTTAGTGATAGGTATTAGAAATTATCATTGTTTTCAATAGTTTTAAGGAAACTTCATTATAAAGGTGTTTT
>JABRWK010001057.1:0-11576 GCA_013372445.1 Hypothenemus hampei | reverse complement strand
GCTACATATTCACTTTTTTTTTAAATAACCTAAATAACCGCCCCTTTCAATATACATAAGGAATACAATAATGAAACACCCTGTATATTAAAACTAAAAAAACTAATAAGCATGTCCTGAATTGCTGAATAATCCTTATATGATGGCTTTCTTTATAGTTTTCCTGATATGACATTAATACTTTTCAGCTGTCTGTCATATTTTCAATCTTTGCGATATTGAATGATTATTTTTCTTGCATCAAATAATACAGCCTTACAACAATTACAATAATTATAATCCCAAAGCCGAATGCAAAAAACTATAAAATGAAACATATATACAAAACATGTTCAAATGGAAAGCTTACAAAGAAAGTTGAACAAAATTTATGAAAGCTCTCTGAGATTTGTTGCTACTTAATATCTCTTTAAATGGATCAAAAACATAGCAATTCTTTGTACAACAGGAGATTCGGTACATTTTTAAGACTTATTATACACGGTGCATTCCAAAGTAATCAGGGCTTTTCCAAAATTACACATTTTAGTGGTTCCACCTATTTATAGTTGTCTGATTTGAAAAGATACATTCTTCACTGACATTCTATCCAGATTTTATGAACCTTGGACGAGAATAAGTCGAGTTATTGTGTTGTAAATAATAGTGTGTTTGTTTCCTTGATACAAAAATTAATTTCGAATAAAAGATTAACATTAATATTTTTGATAAAAAATCGCATTTTAATCATCAATCACTAGCCACATCCATATTTGCTTGATTTCGCCCTATATGATTTTTATCTATTTGGAAAAATGCATTTGCCAATGAAAGGAAATTGTTATTCCCACGTGAAGGCCATCCCAAAGGCTTGCACCCACATTCATAAAGACATCTCTACAGACGACCTAAAACACTCATTCGACATGCTTTTTGACCATACAAATCGCTGTATGGAGTTTTAAGAAGATTATTTTGAATAAAATAAATGAGTTTTGCCAAAAGAATAAGTCTTTGTTCTAATTTAGAAAAAATTCTCTTTACTTTAGAATGCACCTATAGTATGAACTCAAACAACAGTAACAAAAAGTTCAATGATTAACATTTTAAGATTTAATACAACCATCCATAAGAAATTGGATTGATGCACTAGGTTAAGATTCTAAAGTCTTCGAAAAATTGTATAATTATGACCACTCCTGTATGTGAATGTAATACTCGCCCGTTTTTATTGATTTCAGTTAAGCCGTCGTGGTACTGCAAAATCAGCTCGAATTTATCGCAACCATCGAGCGGAACAAATAAAAACTAATGAGCCCTAAGGGATGGTGGGGTAGTAAAGACCGATGAGAGGGTTTATCTAACCCTAATTAAAAAAATGTATCTCGACGTACGGGGCGATTTTGAGGAGTGTGAGGAGGTTTTAAGTTTTATTATTTTGTAACATACTTTATGTACCTGTGGATTTAAGGTCTGAAATTGAATATCTATGATAGTTTATAATTAACTTTTTAAATGAAATGCCTATATCATTTTCTAATTTTTGAGCTGTTCATTAGTTTATACAAAAAATAAAGAGAAATAAAAAAATTTGAGCAAAATTATCCAATTTGACAACTCTAATAAATATATTCGTTTCCTATATCTGCTACAAATCATATGTAAAATCAGCGTAATGCTTGGATTTAAATAAATCGATTTAATCGATAAGCTAACTTACTCTAATGTAAAAATCGATAACAACAAAAATACGGGGTCTCATATATTTGTTTTTGATCTATTTTTGTTTTAGTTATTTTCTTTTGAATGGCATGATATAATATCACAAAATGTAACATACAGAAGTTTTTTGATACGCGCAAACTCAATATGATTGTAGATTTTATATAACTCGTATTGAGCACTGCAAGTGACGTTCAGCACATAATTAAACCTTCGTATTTTTTTGTACCCCATTATATGGGGTCTATTTTAATTGATGATAAAAAGTGTCACGGGTGCATCCTAAGCTTAATTTAATTGTATCTAAGACAAAAACGTTACATAAAAGCATGTCCTAAATTGTATCCATTTTGATTTAACTACGGGGTTTTACAATTTAATATTTGTTATCGATTTTCATTAATTTCTCTGTCATTTGTGAAGATAACTAGCTTAAAACTGATAGATGCGATAATAGTAAAATTATAACTAATATATATAAAACTATAATAATATATTAATATAAATAATAACTAAAAAAAATCCACTCCAAAGGTATATTTTTTTCGTGGTCACTATTAACATTTTATATCGGAACTTGTTTCTGACATTTTTTTATTTTATTCAATAACTTTATTAAGTATTAACTTTTTTCCTTCTCGAATTTTTTTATTAGGAACAATAGCTTAGGAGATATTTGCAAAACTAACTAACCATGTTCACTACAATTGACCTAGGTCGAGGGTGCTAGGTTGTAGAATTATTTTATTTAAAATGTTAATTTGACAGTTCTTCCATGTTTTTACTTGCTGTGATCGTGACTTAAAGTTTAAAACTAAATTAATATTTTTTTTATTCAAAAAAGTATACCTAATTCGTAAGGTGATATGCATTTCGTCTTTGGGCTGACTCATAGAAATTATTGTAGAACAGTGAAACTGTAGCAACAGCGTTTTCAAATTGTTCCACATCCGATTCAAAGACTTTTTTTAGAATTCGCAATCATCCGCGTAAAACTGGAACTTTCCAAATGAATAATTCTGCGAAGGGAAGCACGTCATATGATAAGAATGCGAGAATTAGAAGAAGCTGTTTCAGATAGTCTTGAAGAATATTCCAAAATGAACATGAGAAAAATTGCAACCCCGTTTAACATATCGCATGTAGTTGTTTGGAAAAGTCTGATGGACAACTTGTACCTATATCACATTCAAAGGGTTCAAGCACCGCTTCCACGTGATTTCCTATTGGGTCTAATGTTTTGTGAATGATTTTATCACATGATTAATGAATATCCTTTATTTGATGCCAAAATATTATTTATAGATGAAGCAAACTTTTCCCATGAAGCCATTAGAAACTTCCGCAACAACCATTTATGGTCGGACGAAAACCCTTATACAATTGCTGAAATAAGTCACCAGAAAAAGTTTTCAGTAAACGTATGGTGTGGTATTGTTGACGATTTTTTATTAGGACTTTTTTTCTACCTCCGAGACTAAATGACTAGATTAAATTCAAAACAACGCAAAATCCACGGCTTACAACGTCCAAATGCAGGATTTGCTACCTTGCTGTTTTACCATATCCTTAAGTCAATCGTCGGGAACATCGTTAAGTTAGGTTACCTTTGCAAATATTTTTTAAACGATTGTTCCACATAAAATAACTCAAGAAGGAAACAAGTTTAAAAGGCACATAAAGGATTAAATCAAGTTATTGAATAAAATCGAAAAATGTCAAGAAAAACTTTCTGACCTAAAATCCTAGCAGTAATCACGAAAAATGTAACACCCAGAAGAGTATTTAAAATAATTATTCTTTCAATTTGTAGGTAATGATAAAATTATTATATTTTCTAGAGTTAAATGACAGAGAAATAAAAGAATTTTTTTTTAAAAAATATTAAATTTCAAAACCCCCGTAAATTAAAATGGACATGCCTATAAGATGTCTGCGTCTTAAAATAAATTCAGCATTTACTCATACAATTTTTTATCATCTATTACAAAAACACCCTGTATCCGAATTAGTTCGCAAAATCATTCTAAATTTTCTACATGAAAAACTGTATTTTTTTAAATATCGCTATATGCAATTGTTTTCAAGAAAATGGTATTAAATAGTAAATAGTAATTTTACATAAGGTAAGCTAGGTTTTCAATGGTAATGGTTTATGACACATTAAGGGCATAGAATATAATTTGTTTCCACAAAAGTGTCTGAATAAGCTTCTTAGAATCAGCTGATTAGAATTGAGTTTGACTAACACAAAAATTATAGAAATAGAGACTCAAAGTCACGTTTCCATGAAAGCGTCTGAATAAACTTTTTCAAAGAATCAGCTGACTAAAGTTTAGTTAACACAAAAAATTATAAAAATAGAAACTGAAGGTCATATTGCTATTAATCATGGATAAAGACTATGTATACAGGATGTTCCATTAATAATTTACACCTCATTTCATTTATTTATTTTTGATTTAAGAAAAGAAGTTCAAACGGGTACCCCTTTCATTGTTTGTCTAGAACTTAAAATTAACCTCATTATCCCTATCGCATAATCTATTCCACCGCATGTAACATGAACTTCCTTTTTTTAAATTGAAACCTATATTTTTAATTACAGAACGTACGTAAAAAATTTAAAAAAAACTGGAAAAACAAAGCGTATAAGCAATTATATCTTAAGTTTGCGCAACGATTGAGTCCACCACGATAACAAAAGCGTTAAATGATAAAAAGTTAGCAAAATCAGCTGTGTGTATGAATCAATTAAATATAAGCAATACAAAAAAAGTAAATTGCATTTTTTTTTAAATATCATCAATTGATCACGAAAAAGTGCAAATAGGGCACTCATGAGTATGAAAAAAAGGTAACATCCCAGATGTATTTTATATGAAATTTTAAGTAATGTTCGAATCTGCAATTAAAAATATAGGTCTCCATTTAAAATAAGGAAGTTGATATCAAGCGCGGAGAGATGGATCGTATGGGATGGACAGCGATGCAATCTTTACATTCTACACAAAAAATTAAATTAACGTTTGAACTGTTTGCTACTGTCAAAAATAAAGAAATTAGATGAAGGGAGGGGGGGGGGGGAGTAAATTGTTAACAAAACATCCTGTATACGAAAATATAAATCACAACAACGATAATACTCCAATTGTTACGAGGTAAATTCCTTTCTTGACAAAAACGATCATCTCCGTTGTAAATTTTACGATAAAATCCAGGTCAGTATAATGAAAAAAAACCCACTATTCATTTTTATAGACAAAATTGAACTTTTGGGAGCGTCTTTTGTTTTAGTGAAAAGCTAAAATCCAAATTAAATTGTCGCCAAGTTTAATACTTTCCTTGGCCAACATACGTAACTTTCAAAATTTAGTTACCTGGAGGCTTATATTGACATTCGAAAGTTCAAATTAATTCAAAAGCAGCGCTTTTTATGAAAATCTGAAGATGTTACTGAAATAAACGAGAACTTTGGACTTTCCAAGATAAGTCCATATGATAATTTATTTAACACATTTTTTTATTCGAGGCAGCTAAAATAATTTCTGAAATTCCAGTTTATTAAAGGAAAAAAATTAATCTGGATACACTTTTCATATGTAAACTTTTTCAATTTTGGCTTATTGATGTTAATGTTTGGATATTTTCGTTTCAATTCTTAGATCTGAAAAAAGATGGGAGAATAAGTATTGTAATTATTACAGTTCAAAATAGATTTATTGCTTACTAATTAAAAATAATAATGCTCGAAAAATACATCAAATATGGTTTCGACTTTAGATAAAACTAAAAGAAAAAATCAAATGCATTTAAATACGATAGCCCACTAGTATATTTACCCGGCCCATTTATATCAATCCAATTTTTTTTACTTCCTTTTGGAAATGATGAAACTGCAATAAAAAAACAAAGCCGGGCCAATTTCTATACATAAGGATAAAAACACGCAACTTTGTCACTAACCTAAAGTTCTGAAAAAACAAGTCTAAAAATAGTAATATAAGAAATTGATTAAAGAATAAACCTAATAGACCATATAGAAGATCTGGATTCAAAAGAATAGGTATAAACAATCCGCTTAAATGCAAACTACAATTATTATAGTTAAGATAACATATGCATGTACGTGGTATGTAATAAAATTTTAAGCTTCCGATCGCCGTTAAAAATCGATATCACTCTTAAATATTAGATCTACCTTTTATGACGATTTACGCTATTTTCTTTGTTATTGAAGCAGTTTAAGTATTAGTTCTTCTAAGTAAACAGTTAAAGTTTTAAAGCATTACTTCGTTCAGGTAAATATAAAATGAGTTGTTCTGATTTGTAGCGAAGGTATTAGGGGATTAGTTCTTTATGAATTTATAGGACAGCATATTTAGTTTTTTTTAATGCAAATTCTTTTAAATACAGTTGTGTTACAACTGAATGATCTAGCTTTCAATATACTGACGTATGTGGTAACATCGAAAATACCATATCAATGGCTACGATTAAGCGGGCAAACTTTGCCCGGCAAAGGAGCATTGAATAGGACAGAGAAAAGATAAGTCGGAATCCAAAAACGAGGAAATTGCATAAAAGAAGAAAACAAGGGGTGTTTCAATAATACAAGATCAATACCAAGGGAAGAAGTTGTCAAGCCTTATTAAGAAACATGCGAATTTCATGAAAGCGGCAAAGGGCGGATATAAAATCCACCTGGAAACAGAAGAAAATAACAAGAAAACTCTAAATATTTTGATGGAGCTGAACAATGAATTCTATTTATATTTTCTCGCCGATGAAAAGAACAGCGGACATTAGAGAATTGACCATGATGGATAACGATCTAGAAGACTCTGCGAAAAATTGAAAGTACAAGGATTCCCCTTGTTCTTGTCAAAATTAGCAATAACAAGATTTTCGATATAACTAGAATTTGCAGTCTGGCAGGAAACATCAAGGAAAAGAAGAACACCACAAAATTGATTTTCAGTTTTATGCCAGAGATACTGACACGCCCAGTCTATTCCTAGATGTGAAAAATGAACTGATGTCGATGATAATGTCAAATTTTCAGCAAGTGATTGCTGGACTAGTTGATCATGCACCGTCCAAACAATAATGGCTAACACAATTAAACAAACTTTAAAGTAACGTCATAGAACATATGCGATATCTAGACCAGAATGATTGAATTTGACATATTTCTGAATGATATGGCTTCATATTGGCACTCCAAGAAATTTAGATACGACATGACAAAAAATGTTCTTTATGGACTCTGAGGTTATCACTACCATCACTCAGGCGCAGCGGAAGAGAGGATCGACGCTATTATAATAGTTAGGAATGAGATAAGCCAATTTTACCTTATTCTTCGTTATACTAATATGGATGCCATATCACTAATAGTGGACACCAAAAGTAGTCATCTACAAATAAGCTGGGTTTGTAGGTCACCACAGAAACATTATGATACGAAGATATTGTTGAACTATTTAGCGATTCAAGAGTTCGTGTCGCGATTGGAAATCTAAACTGCAACAGATTAAGTAATCATGATGGGAGATTATCGGATTACATAGTAGTATTAGTAAATGCTCATATGCATATGTATTTGGTCTGTTAACTCTTTAAGGTACAAAATTTTAGAAAACAAATCGACCCATGTTGCATAAGATTTTTATTTATTTTGAGTTGAACCAAATTGTTTTTAATTATTTTTGAATTGATTAAAATTGTTTTATTTTTGGCAGTAAACATACATATTAGAAAAATCGGGGTAGTATAAAAAATAACCCACCATGCATATTTACATATCAAGAAGGCGGGTCACTTTTTATCTTGGTGTGCTTCAAAGAGTTAAAACCGTCTCATACAGGTAAGGAAATTTGTGATGTAATAGAAGTTGCTGTGTTGAAAAACATCAGGAAAATGCACGCTATTGAGACAATGGAGGAGAGAACTTTAGAGCGTAATCCGATAACATTTTTTTGGGAGAAGCACAGTCTGAAACGGTTCAAACAATGTCACAAAAGACAGACTGGAAGCAGTATCAATGTAGCGAATGTCAACTTATTAACCTTCCAATCGTAAATAATATTATTCAAATTTAAGAAGATGTAGTAAAACTGCAATTGCAAATACTATAAACGTACGAGAACTTTTTTTGGGACATAAAAATAGGCCCAAAAAGAGCATAATATACCCAATATCAGCTCTAGTAAGAAAAATCATCACAGAGCACCGTCATTTCATAAAATAGAATCAAATAGCCTCTACAGATTAAAATCGGAAAGATTTTCACGACATAGCTCAAAGGTTCAAAGAAGCTCTAAATAACCACACAGGCAAGTGTTGGGAAAAAACACTACAAACAGTAGACGCTGGTAAAACAGATTTCTGGCAATAAATACAGAGTATACTTCTGTATAGGACAAACAAGGCAAAATATACACAGATGATAAAAGACAGAAGCATCAGTTAGTGTGTCGTTTTCACACATCACGTCAACACTCATTCCAATAATGTCATACATCATGACATTCTGGTAAGACGAACCATTCGTGTGAATTACAGGCTCGTAATACAGTGTCTAAAAAAATAAATTCAGTTTCATCAAATGAAATCGGAAATTTTAGTAAGTGATAAAAAGTTGACAAAACTCCAGACCACGACAAGATCACAGATCAGATCTCACCAGTGCTGTCTTGAAATTGAAATATTTTCTAAGGGAGAAGATAAGAGGTGAGGCGATAATGCTGCATAAACTAAGAAAGGAGAAGATTTTTCCACAGGGCTTTTGACCTATTACTTTTTTAACAAATACGAGTAAGACGGTAGAAAAATTAGTGTAAAAAAGACTCAAAGAGGAATGATAACTATGATGTTCTACAGTGTGTCGCACTTAAAATGAATACAGTCTTGTATTTTTGTTATTTTCAAAAATAAAAAATAATTTTTGGTACAGTTATAGAGCTCCATAAACTGCACATTTTGTGGTATTTGACATATACGAAATATTGAAACGCTGCCTACTGCGACTGTTGAAGAAGGCCCGATTTCTAATATCTAACTTCGCGTTAAAGACGTCAAAAAAATTATTAGAAAGAGTTGTTCAAAATGGTATTTTAAACCCATATACTGAGTTTCATGAAAAAATTCAAATTTTTCATTTTTTAATTTTCAATATTAAAATAATAAAAAAATTAAAGATGCAAATTTTGTCATGGAACTCAGCATGCAAGTTTTAAATAATATTCAAAGTAACTTATTTTAATAATTTTTTTCGATATTCTTAACGCAAAGCAAAATATAAAAAAGAACTTAAAAAGGAAAAATAATGAAAAAATTAATTATACATGTACATACCCCTTTAAGATTTATGGTTTTCTAGAAAATCGAGTTTTTGACTATTTTCGTACTTTCTAGAAAACCGTAAATCTTAAAGGGGTATGTATGTATGTATGTATGTATGTACATTGTTCGAAATATGGTCTAGTTTCACCTCTTTAAATAAATACAGCAACTTCAAACTCACGCTGTATAAACAAATATGAAAAAGTAAATTGATGGGTATAACGAAATTTGTTGAAACAAATTAAAAATTTTAATAATTAATAGCGTTATGTTTTTCATAATGTAAAAAAACAAACAAATCAATCTCAACCCGGCTTTTTGACCATATCGATAAAAAACGAACACGTAAAAACTTATCAACAATTTTCATAGCTGTCATCGTTAGTTTTGTTGAAAACGCCGTAGTAACTGGCTATCTGATTGTGACAACGTTAAATTATTTGTCAGACATTGTTTGAGTTTCCCTAATTGCAATTCAGAAACGTGGGTTATTTAACAGAAATGCATAAAATAATAATTCTACAGATGGTTGGTTACGTAGATAGAACACGATCGCAGGCCGAACTTGTCCACCTATTTAAAAAAAATTACTGATTGTTATACCCTAAGGGATAATCAGTAAAATGGAAAAGCAGTTTCGCGGACGTAGATATGTACAACAGATAAAAAAGAACCTTCCAATGAACCGAATAACGAAACCAAGTGGATGTAATGTTTGAGTTTGGAGAAAACCCATATAATTCGATTTAAGAAGCAACTTTATCATTGGATGTTAGCTATTCCTCGATTTTTTGCATATTAAATGAAAATAAAATGTGTTCCTATAAATTGACACCAATTCATTGAAGACGATTTTTATAGAATAACGTATTTTTGGAAACAAATGATGCTTATCTAATCAGAAGATATTTTCTTAGAAAAATCCCGTTTTACTCTTTATAGCCATGTTAATCGTTAAAACTGTCGTTACTGGGGTGAAGGAAATCCTCGCTGGATGAAAAAATTACCTTCAACAAAAAAAAAGAAAAAGCAAATATTTGAGTAGGAATTGACAGAAATTAAACAGGAGTTTGATTCTTTTTCATTGACAGAAATTTTGATGGAAGTAATTGATTATTTAGAAATTTAAATAGATGGGATTATTAATTAGTGTTCAAGTTCAAAAATGTAACAAATGGCGGACATGGTTAGTTCGATTCACAAGGATCTCCTGAGTATTTTTGCATCAGTAGGTTTTGTTAGTTAGCGAATATTTCATATAATAAAATTTTAAAAAAATCTTTTATAAATATTATATTTTAATATTTTTTAAGAATATTTTTTTTAGCCAATTAACAAAAAGTAATGATGCAGAAATACTCAGGAGATCCCTGCGGATCGAGCTAACTATGTCCGGTATTTGTTACAAAAATTTGTAGCAAAAAACTTAAACAGTCTTATTTAATATATAGGGTGAATCAGGAGGATATGCCAATATTTCAAGTACATATTGAAAGATCCAAAATAAACATAAAAGTTCCTAAATGCATGAGTTCTATTGTCAACCATTATAGAAATATCAGGGTAAGTTCAAAATCTTTATCAAATTTATTAAATTATTAAAAAAACTCATTAGCTAGTAGTATTTTAAAAATACTACCATTTACTTCTAAACATAAGTCTGACGAAAACTAAAAACGACGCTGATATCCGGAGACTACCAGATATGCACTTCCGTCGCAAAATCTATAAACGAATATCATATCGGCATATTCACAATGAGAGAATGTGGCAGGCGTGATCAATTGTGAGAAAATAAAAATGTTAAATACAATTTGACAACGATAAATCTTTATAAACTCACGGATTTAGACCATTGTTGCTTAACAATACTAATAATAATAAACAATTGTAAGATGACAATTTATCATTGGTGATTTTATCTTACTCGGTATTTCTCTAATGGCCAGAGAATGTGTATAGGAACTTTTATGCTTATTTTACATTAGTTATTATATTATTAGTAGGATATACTATTAGTATATCCTACTAATCATCCTGTAATGTCATACCAATTTTGGCAATCTTACGTCCTCGATTCAAGCAAACGCCTAAGTTCCAATGATAATGTGACATGGTTTCAACAGGATAAAGTACTACCATATTACCAAATCAATTTCCAATTCGGTGAATAAATAAGCAAGAATCGCCAGAATGGAAATCACGATCACGATTTTATGCCATTAAACTTCTTCTTACGAGATTATGTGAAAAATATAGTATACGGCATTAAACCATGCGATCTAGCTAACTTCAGAGAAAAAATAACAATTGCAATTAAAGATCGCTCTTCAAATCTGTGAGTGACGTTAGAAGACATTTTTATTTACAATTAGGATGCTGCCGAGATGTTGAACGCATGCAAATTGAACATCTTCTTCGCTGAAATGTTTGTTATTTTTATTTTTCATTATCAAAAACATAAAGTTGTTAATTATTATTATTTTTTTAAATGTATGGTAGCTAAATTTCGTTAATCAAAGTAGCCG
>JABRWK010001055.1:0-11592 GCA_013372445.1 Hypothenemus hampei | reverse complement strand
AAGAAATAATAATATTTATGAAGCAACACAACTTCATGCCATAACCTATATTTCTGAAAAATCTAAACATACGTGAATGAAGTTTTTTTTCTTTAGAGACCGCAATTCTCCAACCCTTCAGTACAAAATACCTATTGCAATGTGTAATGTTTAATGTAATTAGGCAATATTGCAAAAATGTAAAAATAAAATTCGGCAATTCTCTGTTACCTGATTCGTACCTAGAACTTGATTTCGAAAAATAATATACAGATCCATTAATAAATTTGTATTTTGTTAATGTGAAAGAAATTCGACCGAACTTGAACCGTCGTTATTATAGTTCAAGACTCCGAGCGACGAGACCATGGACTTTTCTTCTTCTTCTTCTTCGTCTTCTCCATGTCGAGAGAGCGAACTTCTTCTTCGCCTCGGCAGCAGGTGGCTCGAAAACGTAGCACCTGTCTCGTTCCTATACACCAGTTTGTATTTTTAACTGAAAACTTGCACTTGTCCGAGCGGTTCGACGTGAAAAAATAGCGTCCCTCTTTGTCGGCCTGGCTTTAGAATATTTAATGTCGTATCGAAACCATTCATAACGTATTTAGAACACATACTTTTATACGGAAAAAATGTTAGTGGCGCTTAGAGCTTGGCACTGTTTATTGCACTTCTAGAATTACCCTTATATGTAAATGTATTTATTATTAATATACAGAGTATTGTAAAAAATAATAATAATAGGTATTAATTTTTATGTATGTGGTAATGACGATGGAGCACAGGACAGATAGCCTCACCATCTTACATTTTGCAGGATTACATATGACGATCATCAGGATCAATTTAAACGAAATGAACAATGGTAAATCGACGAAGCGCGACCGAATTACGCGCATCATATTTAGACGCAACAAGGTACGTTTATATTTATGTTATTACGGGTTGGTCTGCAACCAAATAATATATTTCGACTGGAAATACTACAAGTAATTTCGAAATGTCATGACGAGTGAATGTTGGAAAAAAACATGTTTCGTAAAGAAAGAATTACCCGTTGGTGTTCTTTGTAAACGTTTCATAAATTATGACAGTAATTTTTCTGGGTCTTTGCTACAACAATCAAATGACAAGAAAAGAAAATAGAAGAAGACTGCTACAGGAACGCTTAAAAACGTACTCAAATTTCATTTAGTCTACAGGGTGTGGTTTCAAATAAACAAACAATAGATATCAAATTTAACAAATTTTTACTTATACCGAGTGGAGCATATGTTCGGGGAAAAAGTGTACGAGTGGCAGCTGACTTTTCGGGGATTACTGTATTCGCCTTATGTTTCGACCACCTGTTTGACGTGAGGCTCGTGCTCCTCTAATATTGCCAAACTTTATGTCCACGTCAAACCACTTTATTATTGAAGCAAATGAATGGTATTACTTAAAGGAAAATAACGTTCGATATTAATTGAGTTCGCCCAAGTAAATTGATTAGGATGTTTTAAGAATATTAATCGATCTAGTCAATAAATATAAGCCGTAAAAGTCTTCAATTAGATGTATTAAAATTGGCTTTCAACCATGCTAGAATTTTCGTTTCAATAAAATTACATAAAACACTACACTCGGGTTGGAATATCTAGCATAACCTTATCAAAAAATTCACAACACTGCTAATAGATTTTTATTTTGCTAAGACGTTCTGAATATTTTTTTTTAATAATTCGTTATTCTCGAATACTTAGTTATAGAGAATATAATAAATTGCGATGCGCGGAAATTTCATAAAAATAACAAGTTTGGAATTTGAATAGTGACCCCATTAATAAATAAATCAACAAAAATGTAGGAAACAATCGAAAGGTCAAACCAAAGCCAATTTAGGTACTTTTTAAGAAGACCTTGAGGTGGGTGGCGGGGGTTTTGGCAAAACTAATTTCTATATTTTCAATTGCGCTACATGTAAACACTACTTATAATTTTTGATTTCTTATAAGAATTCGAGTTGCATGAACTGTTATTGTTATATGAAAGTAATTGAGTAGTATTTGAGAATTTCTCAGTTTAGAATAAACAAAAAAAAATACAAGACTAAAACACAATAACAGAAAATCGTCGTAATTCCTAAATGAATAACCGAAACACTTTGAAACTTCTAAAAAGAAATCAATTAGATTTCCCCAAAAATTATAATTTTTATTTTATAATGTTTATTTTAAAAATTTTTATTTTTTGAATAGCTTTTATAGGACTACTTAATCGAAAAAATTTGTTAAAACATTATGTAAATTTTCAGGAATTCTTTATATAATTTCGTCTATAATATTTTTTTGAACAAACCTGATGAAATGACTGTACAAGTGGGCTGCGCGGTTGTATTAACATCTAAATTCGTATATGAACTGATCGTGTTCGTCAAATTATTCGGACAATCCCCATAAAACGGTTCGTCTTGCTCGTTTCCGACTTGGTCAAGCACCTGAAGGACCATGGTGCTTTGCCGTAGTGCCGATACCTCCGCCGTGTTGTTTCCACCCCGAAACTGAAAATATTAACGCCCGAAATTTCGTTTTTTTTTCACGTTAACCGTTCTTCTATCAGTCTCTTTCTTCCTCTAACCAACAACACCCAACCGACATTAAACGTGAACTGAGGGAGCCGACTTGTAAAGCGTTCCGTTCGTAGAATTGTCCCCACCCAGGCTTCGCGGATCGGTTCGAACGGTTGAATGAGCAAGAACTGAGGAGTGAACGTGGAGACCGCTCTACAGCTCTTGTGGTGCCCTCTTATGGTAATTAGAATTGTTTTTCTAGGTGTTTGTTAATGACAAGTGTGTGTGCTTTTAAAGTTTTTTTTCTTTTATTACACAGTGAATTGATTTTTGGCAGTATTTTTCCAATCAATTCATCTCGTTATTATTATAATTTTTTAAAGGAACATGCCCTTTTCTCTAAGGATTTTAGAGATTTGAGAAAACACGAAATTATTTAGAGAATGCACCAAATAATAAATCATTACCATAGAAGCGCCCCATTGCGAAAAAAATCCCCTGAAGGGAAACCAAACACAAACGGTGAGTTGGGCCTGGCACAATTTTGGGCAAGGTTAAGGAGGATCATGTGTGTGACGATATCAGGTTGCGGGAGTTTCCGGCCGGAAGTTGCTCACAATACGCACGTATTCCCTTTCTTTGTCGTTTGAATGAACACGACGATAGAAACTTCTTTTAGATATTGGGATTTTTCGTCAGTTCAAATGAATCTTTACTCAATTAGAAGAATAATTTCATTATTTATTACAGAGTAAAATGGACGAAGTAAACAGTAATCAGAATTAACATATTTTAATGATAAAATTTAATTAAATTAAATAAAATAACCGCAAAATATTTATATCGTATTTCCGGTCAGATATATTATTGCGACTGCAACTCAAATCGTTCCTTTTTCTTGAACTATTTATTGAAATAAAACGTTATTAAGCGTTTTTATCGTGAACGCAACTAACTACTACCCGAGAAATGGCACCAAAGGGATTCTTAAAAAAAAGTCCTTTTGTTTATGATAGAAATTAAACAGCCGAAACCTTTTGATCCAACGTGGGAAAGACCTGCATTATCTGAAAATATACAATGATCGTGGCGAGGGACTAGGCGAGCGGACCTGCTAAAAGGGACTTTTTTAAAGAGATAAACAAGAGTATGGTGAGAATTTGAAATTTAAGAATCTGCAAAAAGATCGGGCCGATTCGATCTTTCAGACAGTTAGACAACAGGTGCAGTTTGATCTGGCTCAATCTCTCTTTTTTCTCTAATACAATACCTTCCTTAAAAAAATTGAAAGCTTAAAATTCAAGTAGTTTGAAAAAGTGTTTAGAGCCATGTATTTTGATGAATGTAAAGGGTATGAAGTAATCTGACCTTTCTTGGTTCACAAGACATGAAAAAGTTGCTCTGAATTGTATGCCACTAAATGACATTTTCTTATATACCAACGATCGTTGAATTTACAAGTCACATTGGCACGAATTTGCAAAGTTACCCTTGAGTAAGTTGTAACAAGACATAAATAAAATTTTCAAACGAACATAATTCCGCAAGTGCCCATTTAAAATTTTTAAGACTCAATTGAGAAAATGGACCAATTAATTGCCTCATATGGTTGACTCGAAATTAAATACTTTGATGCTCAACAAAAAACCTATTTTGAGTCAATTAAAATTTTAGAACCTTCAAGTAGACAGGAAGTGCGATTGATGGCACGTGATCTTCATATTTTATTTGTCTACTGGAAGGAGGAACTCACACATTATGCATCTCGGGTGTCGAAATTCGACGCACGTGGATAATAAGCGGTTCCGGCTAATTTAAATATCAAATTTAAAAACATACATAAACCGGCCCTTATTAATTGAATCTTCTAAACTTATCGTTCGATTGATTCGGTTGTTGTTTAATTATAAATAGCATCTTTTCATAAAAAAATTTTCCGGTAGTTAACATGTATTCTAATCGCTCTCGAGCTAGTAGATAGACGGTATTTATTTGCGCCCCTGTAAATATTTATAAGATTTAAATATATGTATGGATTTTATTCATTGACGGTTTACTTCGTCCATTCATAAAATCAATCAATGAAACGAAAAAGAGCGCGTATTAGCGTTAATTGGCCTCGAAAAGGAAACGACAAGTGGATTTCCTCTTAATAATCTCCTAATGATTATCATGTCTTGTAATTATACATTTACACATTTCGAATACTCAAAGTTTATCCTTATATTTATCTCTTATTTAAATTTTATTAAAAAAAAAATGATATATTGAGATGTGACAAATGCAACGGGAAAACGCTTAAAATACAAATAAACCTGCAACTTCCTTTAGCACCCAGAGAAAAATAAATTATTGGCAAAAAGACCCCCTAATAAAAGTTTACGGTTAACTGTGCCAATGAAAAATTAATGACGTTTTATTAGCGGAAGCCATTGAATTGCCACTACTAAATCGGTTAATTGCCAAACACGCTAACATCTAAAGTGACAACACTGTACTAGCAAAAGACACTTTCATTGCATGTTTTTTAAACCGTTAATATTCATTTTAAATTTCGCACCTGTATCACAACGAACAAAAAAACCTCACCACCTAACAAGGATTTTGATGAAAAATGGACCCCATTTTGACCACCTCAACCAGCTGGAGTGCATATTAAATGCAATTTTAACTGTTAGGAGCTCAACTTTTCTAATCTTTTAAAGATCTTAACGGACGTTTACTTGGAAGTGTTATTTTTTTAAGAATAAAATATAAAGAATCTGTGAAAGAATATTAATCAATTATGTCCTGTTAATTTGCATTAGTGGTATTTGGTTAACGATAACGTGAGAAAATAGGTTCGATTGGTAAAAGTAAAACGGATATTTCATGACTGTATGTTGTCAATAAAGAAAAAATAACATCATACCTACATATACAGAGAAAATTCGGATATTTGACTGTAAACGGCGTGTCAACAACATTGCAAAATTTTACGAGCAACATCCTGTTGTTAACATTACAGTAAGTGGTTGTATATCAAAATGTCTAATTAGGTTTTTGTTGTTGTTGTTGCGAACAATCCTTCAATATTATAAAATTAAGGTTTAATAACGATCGGGAAAGGTATCGAAAATGAGCACGTTTATTAAAATAATTATACGCGTTTGTGTTGTGTTATGTGACTGTGGGAATATTTATGTATCTACGTTGAAAAAAAAATGCGATCTTGACAACAATTATCAAATGAATATTGTTGCCGTTGTTTGAAATCAGTACTCTGACACGAAAACTCTGGGGACACCTTTAAACAATACAAAATAACATAGAAAATCCGATTTCCGTTTTGTAGCAGGAAACATGGCCGATAACATCTCGCGCACCCGACTAAAAAACAAATAAATAATTAATTCCTCTTCTAAAATAAGGGGTGTAACGTATGTTTAACAATTATACATCCATTCTGAACTAATTTCACACGATAAATGTTTAAATATGCAAATAACCAATATAAAAATTGTGAATAAAAAAAAAGTCAAAAACAAAATATTACGTTTTTGTATACAATTGAAAATTAAGTCTTTATCATCTGAAAATATGGTTGCTTCTTCCTTTCCTGATAATAGTTTACACCGTCATTGAAACTGGTTCGGTTTTCATTGTTCATTGTTTGAATTGTTTGGAAGTCTAGTGGTCGATTCAGATATCGTCCGCAGAGATGAATTGGCGTAAAATTAGCAAATTAGCGTCTATAGGGCGCACAGCTTTGTTATAATGTTGTTTAATAATCTTATGAAAGCTTTTCCCGTACTTCAGGTAGTATTTTAAAAATTTGTAATAACGACTTTTCCAGAAGTAATTTTTAAAATCACAATATCGGAGCGGTATGAATGACAATAGTTCAGCAATTAAATTTAAATTGAATGACAATATGTAAAATATTTAAGCTGATTTGTCTTCGAGAATTTCGAATAAGACACCGAAAAACCCTGAAAACTAAAAGAAAAAAATTCAAATCTAACAGAAAAATTTAAGAATCTTACACTTAAAAATCCATTTTTTATTCGTATTAAAACTGAACGAACTACATGATGATAATATCGATATTCATACTATTCGAAAACATCTAAACGATAGTGGCTCTTTAGAAAAAAATCTTTTAAAAAAATCTCTTCTTCCCTCTGTCAGAGTAATATCTGATTGTCTGTTTTTAATTTTTATGTGATTATTTAAACTGATCTGAATTAAAATGAAATATCGTAGGTATTATTTTTCCAAGAAAATAAGTTTTATTTCTATTTAAATCCATGGGATAGGTTGTGGAACAAAAAATCGGTTTTGAACATCCCTAAAATTATATTTAATGGCGTAGAACTCTTTGAGGTCACTGAATTGGCGTGGAACGCTATAGCTACTAGCTAGCTAATTAAATTACATATTTATAATACACAATTCAGTGAAAAGAAGAGTTCTAGAGATTTTCGAAAATAATAATTACGCTATTAAATGTAAGTTTATTGTATCTCTACTACATTTTTTTAAACTGTTTCTCAACTTTGATTCGGTATGCTAGGCAAAGCGACTCAAAACCACTAATCATAAGCATTGCTTTTTCATGATATTCAAAACAAATATACCCGTTTGCATAAATATTCCGGGTTGTTTTATAAAATAACCTTACATCCTTTCAGGTGTTGTTCTTAGATTGGAGCTGTGCAATGTAAACCGTAGAACAGAGCAGCATTTTCACCATTTTTTGCCACGCTTCCTGCAAAAAGCGACCATAAACCGCCAACAATTTCTTTATGATTTATTTGTTAGATCTAATGTCTAATCAGATGAGAGATCAAAAACAGAACAACAAAATCGAGTTTAATGCTCACATTAAAGCTGCAACGCAGCATTTTTAAACGACACTAACATGGGTTAATTATTGCAATCACAATTTTTAATGAATCAGACATTAAAGTGGTTTAAAAAAAGTGAAAACAAGATTTCTTACAGTCCAGTTTGTTTGGGATGTAATGCCGCAGTGGCGGATGTTAATGCTATTCCCTAAAATGCAGGAACTATTAAAAAGCTCTACCTTCTTCGTACAACGCGACCTGCAACGATAAGAATTCTATTGCGAGCTGAAAATGAAGCATTTCCTCTGAACGTTCGAGATCTCTGGCCGATCACCTCTTAATAATAATTACCGAACATAAATAAACCGCCTAGTGGTACCGAGAGAAGGAGCGAGAGCGTACGAGAGACGGAACCATTAACAAATCGCATCCTGTGCCCTGATCGTTCATTGACGTACCTACGACAATGGTGGGTACCATATAAGAGCTTCCACATAATGTAATTTTCGCTATTAAATTAAATATTTCAAGTGACCGTTAAGGATATCGTAAATTCGCTTAAGTGCAATGAATCTTTATTAATCGCTACTATTTGAATTTAATATTAACTGTATTTTGAAATTTATTCTTATAACTCTAAATCATGTCCATTTGTTTGTTTAAGTTAATCACTGACAGCTCTTTTTCGTTAAAAACAAAAACTTGAAAGAAACGAATGTTCTGATAAAAGTTACCGATATCTATTTGAAACAGACTGAAAGTGGTGTTTAAAACAAACAGATTATATGTCTTATCTGAATGAGCGGGTCTCTGGGTCGAAATGGACATGGGGTGTTATTTACTTGTTTAACTTAATTAGGAGATAATTGAAACAAATGTCAATCTATTAGCGACAATCTTTCGTGAGTGTTAGAATGTCTAACCAGATAATATTTAGCAATGGTTAGACGAAGGGTTAATTACGGATGTATGGGGGAGAAAATTAGATTATTATTGTATTTGTTTTCCAGTGAGGGTGTTTAAAACAGCAAAGCTAAATAGGAAATTATTTTTAAATATGTACATAGTGTTTTTCTCGATAAAAACTGAATGTCGTTTTTCAATTTCTACTCATAGGTACGAATTATACATATACCTATATTAAAATACATACACCATTTTGAACGGCTTGGGACTGTTTGTCACACGCACCAACTGTCTACCATGGGACAAAATCAAGTTTTTCAAGTCCTACCACACTAGATAAGCCCTCCTCCATTCTTCTTTAGCTTTTATATTCGATTCGAATTCCCAAAATTATAATTGCACGATGCGATACGCCATATGGACTACCACTTTTTTTTTTACTTAAGGTGATCCCACTCTCGTCGTCACACCCATTTCCGTTCTTTTACCTTTAGTGGTGTCTATACAAATAACACACCAATAATGTCTTCCGAAATACCACGTGCGCCATTTTCTTACCGGGAGGGGTAACCGAAGAAGTTTTCGCGAACCCCTGGGACCCTAAAAATCGACCTATTATATGTACTGTTAGCTTCCTTTGAAAATTTTACACCGTGTGTGTATCTTCGTTTCGTTTAGCCGACTCAGATCTTTGAAAAATGATGAGCAAAAAAACATAGTAGGCCTTCAATAGTATCGCCCTGTATATAGGAATCAAGAAATATTCCTTGTGAAATCCAACCCCTCGAAGGCATTACCCCATCCCATCTCGACATACTGTGAAAGCACGGGAAGTGGTGCTCATATGTCAGCAGCAACAGCAGAAAGAGGGGTTCCTTCGGGGGAACACGTGCGACCGAATCACGGCCACTTGTTTTTATTACCACACTAAACAGGGCACTTCATTCATGAATTCAGCTCGATGTGGAGGGCTGTTGAAGTTGAAGAAAGAACACAACTGGGTTGTTTGATGACGATGAACAAATGAACGTCGTCTTTTACTTCTACCCTCTCCCGGTTTGGTTTGCGTTTAAATAACTTGAAATGGTTGTTGTTTAATGGGTGTTTAATGGAATTTTATGAAGTCAATTATTTCAATCTCAAAAATTTTATTTAAAATTTTGAAAAATGAAAAGAAACTGTATTATGGAAAATTGAAAAAATTCCGTGATTGACGTAAATTTGCTTTATATGCTCACCTTTTAATATAATTGCCATCCTAAATTGGAAAAAATCCGGGACCATTGAAACATGAAACCGCTGGCCACAAGAAAAAAACAAAACTAATCGATTGGATTATAAAAAAAAACACTTATTTGATAGTGTGTTATACACTTAACCGAAAGGAACGACAACGAAGAAGATCTTCGCGCAACACAAGAATGAAAAAACGAAGAATAAACCATGAACAACAACAACAAACATTAGCATTGTTAGGAGGGTAGCGAGGCATGTCTAGAAGTTTTGCAGCAACGTTGTGTGTGTATGTGTGTGTGTAATATTTCTTTATCTGGCTTTCACTATCAAACTCATCCTTCATCCTCGTTTTGCTCCTGGGCGTTTAACCCAGTTTTCATTTTTTTTTTGTTTTCGTTTCGGTGATTTCAATATCGAAACTACTTTAGAAGAACTAAATTTCATAATTTTGAAAAGGTTCCTGGTCTAATTGGCTGTTGTAATTTTTTTGTCACATTTTCAAAATTTTACATTTAAATATTGAAGATTTCTTATAAAACAACGTGAATTTGACAAAAAAGTGGACAACCAAATAAAATGAAGTTAAATTTTTCGATCATAGAATTGTCTGGCCACTTATTTTACGAGTGATTGATCGTTTGTATGTCCCGACTACGCAGGAAGTGGTCCTTATGAATGAAAATGAGCGCCGTCGTAGTAAAGACAGTAGAAACTGTAATGTAATTTTATGATGAATCAAATGCGTGCCAGAAGCATATAACTGTTCATTTCTTGGCCATATATACCTACAACGATGTTAAAACGTGTTTTCAACGTAATTACACCCCTACCGGCCGTTATAATCTACAACTAACTGTTCTCTGGGGGTCACATGACCGAAATCAGACCAATAAATAATGCGAAACACTAATTAATATATGATTCATCATGAACCGATAAGTTTGCATAAAATCACTTTCGCGGCGATGCATTAAACGGGACCTAAATAAGCAATAACAACGATTATTAACGTTGGCAAACCGAAAAATGGAGACCACCTCTTACGATAACAACGTACATGCCATCAAACAAAGATGTTCTAATGTTATTAACTTAACCTAAATTAGGTAATAACGACTTTCGCGTTTATATGCCGTGACCGTCTTAATTATGCAATAATTTTTGCTCATTCCAAGATTAGCCTTGAAAATGTCGTTCCATATACGGGGCGTGTCAAAATGGACATACCGTTCATCAACTTTTTTGATTGAAATTTTATTGGACGGCGATTTAGCTCATAGAAGTGAAGCTCAAGATCTAATAAATAGCATAACTGTATTTTGCGTCAATGACGCGAAGATATAATCGCTTGTTCGTAGATTGAAATGGAAAAGAAACTTGTGGATAACTTACCGTCGTGCAGGAAATTGTTATTGGGTCCTGATTGCGCCGACCCAGAGGAATGGTTGTTGGTCGGAGGTGGTGGTGTGCCCGTGGTTAAAGGAACTGGTTTCCTGTCATCGGCAGGATTTATCACTGGCGCCTGGGTGTAGTCGATGTAAGAGGGAATTTCCGGGACGCAAATACTATCGTAAATCGTATTGGAAATGGATAGCGTTCTCTCCTTTTCGACATCTACAGCAATTAAAAAAAAATTATTTAACAGTTCTGAATAAAAGAAGTTAATGAATACCTTTTTGCAATATTTCCAAATGTTCCCACAAGATGTCGCCGACAAAAGCTGGAGCACGAGCCTGAAATGCCTCCTTGCCCATGGCGCAAATATCTTTTCCCTTCATGCGAAACTGATGCAAAGGACTGCACTCCAAGGAGAATTCCTTGGCGGCCCATTGTAGCCAATGGGCAACATGATTTTCGGACCATTGACGGGGATCTGGAATATGATGGAAATCTATTGTTATCGTTATCAAATACAGTAGTAATTGATGTGTAAAAAATTACGAAAAATTGAGCAATTCCGTAATCAATGAGCGTAAAATTTTCAGTTCTGCAACTTAAAATATTAAAACTGATGGAACTCGATTGTAATTTATGTTAAGTCAGGCGTTTGGGTCGTTTAAAAGGTGATCTCATTGTTACAAAAATTAAAAAAAA
>JABRWK010001053.1:0-11620 GCA_013372445.1 Hypothenemus hampei | reverse complement strand
AAACATTCTTTATTAATATAACAATAAACAACAAATAATTATTCGTTGAAATAATGAATAAATTAATTAATAATATTTATGATTAATTGATGAATTAAAAAAGAAAATAAAAGAACAGGAAATTACAGAATAAAACATCCATTGTTAAAATAGTTAAAGTCTATATGGTACAAATCTAGATTTAATCAATGTTCGCGTGACTCCTAGAGGGCGCTAGCCACTTTAATATATCGCCTTATATTTTTGTCAGGTCAACTAAGATCAAATTCTATTCAATATCATGAAGGAACATTCATTTTTACTCAAAAAAGGTATATCGTTTAATTTCTATATCTCTTTCTGATTTCGTTTGGATATTTGAATTGATATGAATTGATAAGGGGTGTACCTAGTCGTTTATGGGTTAAAATTGACGAAAATGGGAGAGATATTGAGATTAAACATGAATGTAACTATGTGCTTGTTGGGTTTTAGCATTCATTAGAATTGCATATTTGGATATTAATTGATGTTTCGATTCTTTATTATATTATCATCGGGGCACTTAAACATTGATTTTCCGTGTCAAAATTTATATTTGGAGGGATTATTGCATTCGTAATTTTTAGAGATGTGACATTCCTAAAGTTTACATTATTCCACCATCAACAGCATTTTTTTGTTCAGACTGAAGATTAATTTAGAGGTGGAAGGGCAGGTTGTCTAAGCTCACAGTATCCTCTTTTACTCACAATTTTTTTTGTAAGTAATCCACTTTTCATTATTAGTTATCATCTGGACCAAAAAGGGTTCGTTTTTGTTCTCATCAGGTAGTGATGTGCATGCGACGACTCGATTATGCAAATTTTTCTCACAATCAGTTTAATTATAATATACCCAACAAGAATATTTAAAGACCAATCCTAAATTCCGAATATGATCCGAAATGATTTGTTGAGTTGAGTTGACAATTTCCGCAATCTCTGATGTTAAAAAAGGACCTTGTTCCATAATGGTCTTGACAATATTGTTATTGATCGGAGCTTGTCAACCAGAGCACGGCTTATAATTAATATCGAAATCAGAATTAAAATTTTTCGAACTATCTCGTGCACGTTCAAACCGAAACAGCAGCTGCATCAAAACCACCAAATTTCCAAAATTCGACGCGCTGCTGTAGCATTTTTCCCTGTCAGAATTCGTACAAAATACATTGTTGTAAATGAATTTTATCAGCAGCTATGTTTACACGTGCCCGTCTCACTTAATAATGACATGAGACACATGTATCAGTTAATTTAGAAGAGCACATGTGTATAAATGCAATAAAAACGAGAGACAGCCATATGTATATGTTTCAAATGGACACGTGCATGGTTGTTGAAACTTTAAATAACATTATCAGACAGAATTCTCCAGTAGACCAATACATACAAAACGTTCTATAGAATTGAAAATCGAAATAATACAGTGGGTGATTCACTTAAAATAAACTAATTGATTTTCGATATAACGGCTAGTGGCTATGGATAACCACATTTAACATGTTGGTAATCGATAGTGCATGTCAATATTAATTTGAATTTTTTACAAAATGTATACCTAATTGAAAATTGTAATTAAATGCCAATGCCCAAGTGCCAAAATTGAGAAATTTTCGATATATTTCAGAATGCGGTCTAAGAGCCCTGCCCAATAATCCTTATAATGTTCTATGTACCAATAATATAATTTATCACTTATGCTAATGCCTAATAGATGGGAGGCGTTTTAAGTCCGGTAGTGTATTTCGTAAATAACGGATTAAATATCAAACAGTTGTTCTAAAAAATTTTAAAAATTTGAAATCCTTACAGTTAATTCTAATAGATATGGATGGTAATGGTTTAAAAAAAACTCGAAAACGAAAAGGGGAAGGTGGCGAAATAATGGAAAGAAGAAAGAAAAGAAATAGTGGCCAAGCTTATATTAACATAACAGACATAACCATTAATGCCAAAGTTCCTCCAAAACAAGGGGTCAATCATCTTATTTATTTATATTAATTTTGAAAGAATATGTATTGTTTATTAACCTGAACAAAAGGCATTTCTTCAGGAACTTATAAATACTTAAACTAAATGGCACGTAGACCATTTTTAATGTTAATTAATAATAGACTTATTGTTAGAGCGTTCTTAAAATTTTATTTTCATTTTTTTATAACTTTTGAGTCGAACTTTAGTTCTTTTGTTTCTTATACTTATTATTAGTTATAATTTGTGACAATAGAGTATATCATGAAAAATTTATTTTGTTTAATCTATGAAATTAAAAGTTCTTTTACTTCAAATTTAAATTTCTCAAATCCATGATTACTTGACTTAGACCGTTAATTAATTACACTCTTCAATTATAATTTGCAATATACAGGCTGTTTCCTAAAAAAACGCCGCAAGCCATAACTCCGCTATTTATGGTCCAATTTTAAAAAACAAAAAACTAAACAAAATGGCTTTAAATACATTATAAACAGAGCCCATTAGAATATATTTAAACCTTTTTTTTGACAGGCGATAGTCAACTTTTGTTTTTCAAATGGAAGACCCTGTATATTTTAGCATTTTTATATTCTAGGCACTAAGTTCAACAAATAGTTATTAGATTTCCCTATACCTAAACCTAACCGTTTTTAAAATATTCGGGTTTAAATATACGTAAATTTCATAAGGCTGACTTTTAAAATAGCGGATAATTTCACATTTTGCTGAAATGCCTTATGAAATTTACGTAGGTATATTTAAACTCGAATATTTTAAAAACGGTTAGGTTTAGGTATAGGGAAAACTAATAACTATCTGTTCAGCTTAGTGCCTAGAATATAAAAATGCTAAAATATACAGGGTGTTCCATTTGAAAAAGAAAATTTGACTAGCGCATGTCAAAAAAAAGTTTAAATATATTCTAGTAGGCTCTGTTTATAGTGTATTTAAAGCCCTTTCGTTTAGTTTATTGTTTTTTAAAATTGGACCATAAATAGCAGAGTTACGGTTTTCGGCGTTTTTTAGGAGACAGCCTGTATAGGGATGGACGCTCATATTCCTCAGGCACTCTATATTGATACATATACAATTAGTAAAAATGAAACTCTCACGCTCTGAAATTTTCGGATATTTATTAGAATCGCTTCCTATAATTCTTATTTCTCTTAAGCTGATATCTCAACAAATATTTAGGGGTTGAAAAATCGAAAACATTTTTTGTTGTAACATAATGTTAAATTTAAGGCAAAAATGTAACTTGAACACAAACGGTATTTCAATATAACTTAGTATTTTTTTATTTTGTTTAAACTTCAATATAAAAAAACTATTCTCATTCTTAGTAGTTCATTATATCACGGTCCAAAGTTTCTTTCCGAACAATAAAGCGTCAACGAAACCAAACAACAGAGACGAAAAGAAAACTATGTAATTATACCCTATTTTCAAAATGAAAAATTCTATCGACAAATTGGAAAATGGTTAACAAATTTTACATCATGGTTCAAAGTGTTATAGATCGCTTTGAAAATGAAGAGAGAATAATTAAAAAAAAAGAAAAGTCCTAAAAAAATATCTATTTAACGACAGAGAGGAACATTGAATTTTATGCAAAAATGAACATAACCTCTAAAATATTTGTGTCAACTTTAGCCAAACATATTGAAAAATATCTGCACAAGATTGTCACCACTCAAATTATCTGAAACGTTCTTAAAAAGCCAATCTCAATGGCCGAATGGCTTAATTAGTAAAACAAACCGTCTAAAACGTCGTTTATTTATATATTTATTTATCTACGGGGCATTTCTCTGGATACCCCCCTGGGACCACCATTCGACGCTTGGCATTTGCTATAGAGTATAGAAGTAAAGAAGTTTTATTTTGAAAGAACACTATTTTTACAGATGAAAGCACATTTAATATGTTTGGATCAAATGGACAACAGTGGTGTGGGGGATTTCAAACGAATCTCTAAAAATGAAAAATTTGAGAGCGATTGTTAAACACGACGGCAACTCGGTTATGGCCTGGAGGCGTATGAGTGCTAAGGGAACTGGAAATTCACACTTCATTACCGGAATGATGGATATAAATTTTAAATAAATTTGGACATTTCAAAGCAACATCTTAAGCAAAGTGGCCAAAAATTAGGTATTAAAGAACCTTTTATATTTTTTATCAAAATAATGATTGAAAACACAAAACCCACAAGGTTAAAACATAGCTGTTTTATAACTGTTCCGAAATTATCAATATACCTCAATAAAGTCCAGGTATTAATGTTATCGATAATTTGTGAAGCCATTTAAAAGTTCAAATAAGAAAACATGAAATCTTGAACAAAGAAAAGTTCAAGGTTAGTCAAGAGGACTCGTCAAAAATATCCTAACATTATTATGACAAACTGGTACGTTTAATGTCAGATCGTGTAAACGCTTTTATAGAAAATAAATATTTTCTATACAAAATACTAAATTAAATTTTAAGTTCAATAATTGCTAACTTTGAATAATGTACGAGTATCATTTTTGTATTATAATTTAATCCAATGAATTAAATATGTTTTTTAATCACTTTAGAAAGTTTGGGGAAATGAAATTTTAGTTGATGTTATTACTGTTACCTATAATAATAAATTTACTGTAAAATATTTTTCAATATTTATGGCTTGTTCTCTGAAAATAGATCATTTTTCTAACTATAAGTAGCGTATAAGTATCAATTAATGACGGACTTCCAATTATTCATACCCAAGTATACCGTAAAACGGGGTGAGATGAAACTAAGAGGATGAGTTGAAAATCATAGCCGCATGGGACAAAAACTTTCAAGTATTACAAGGGTGGTGCGTTTTTTATCCCGTGCGGCTATGATTTTCATCTCACCCTCCTAGTTTCATCTCTCCCCATTTTACGGTACTTTAATATTTATTTAATTAACTGTGACACTATAAAATCTTAAATATTTTTATGTTTTATGAATTATTAAGATTGCATAAAAAGACTTAAAATTAAGGAGTGTGCAGCAATAATAAGGTAACTCCATTTTTTGTATTTTTGGAAATTCAAAAAAAAAAAAACGTTTTTAAAATTGGTTTTCAAAGATAAAATTTTGTTACGACATAATAATGAAATGATAATTCATATCGCAGTATAGGTATACTGCGATATGAATTATTTCATGTTTCATGTTCGTTTGCTTCATGGCCATTTGAAATCCACCCCTTTTTTTTCAGAGAGATAAGGAGATGTTTAAAGTTTTGAACCATCTATTTATTGGAGCCCATTGAAAAAAAAAACAAATAAAAGTGAACAAAACCTGCTTGAAAACTGTTTAATATTAAAAAAAAATGAAAAAATTCAGTCGTCCTTCTGCTCAGTCTCTGTCGTATCTGCCTTATCTATTTCTGCTGCTGAAAGAGCATCGGATGTCAATGCATTTAAGAAGAGCATCTCACATTCTCCGACATATTTACGTGTAGAGGTCCTTTGTGTTTGATTGTTTTGAAGGGCAGAGAATGGGAATAAACTGGCGGAACCCTTACATTATCGTTGCGAGTACAAGTGGTAAAGACAAAAACGTTAAATACTTGATAACTAAATATAAAGTATACCTGTATGAAAAACCTTTGATCGACTAAGATATTTTTAAGGTTGGTGAGAATGTTTCACGGTTACTACCATGTCAAGTGAAAATATTAGAACCACAGCTAAACCTGTCTACAATGTACCCAAATGCCAGCTTATTCCCATCCCCTGTCCTTTAAAAACCACCAATACGATGTATATGATGAATACGATACAAGGATGTTATAACTCTCGCATATAAATACGTCGGAGAATTTGAGGTGTCCTTCTACAATGCATTGACGTCCGATGCTCCTTCAGCAACAGAAATAGATGACGCAAATATAATAGACTAAAATAATTAAGTGTACGAACTTTACTTATACTACCTGTATAAAGAAAAAGTTTCTAAAGCTAAAATCGTTTTACAGATGGTCTCGTGGGTTAAACCTGTTTTGAATTATAAAATAGGGTTAACAGAATATTTAGACAAAGGAATAGCTCCTAAATTTCATTCTCCTACGAAAGGTAAAGTTTAGTTTAGCCTGACTATAGCAAACAAAAAACAAGCACGAAATTATTTACTTTAAGGGGACCTGTAAGTCTTATGGAGAAAGTGCATTTATTTGGGTACACATTACTTTGCTCCTATTGGTTTGATTCGATTGCTGTTTTTTTTCTTTTAGCTGAAATCCTATTTTTTAATAATAAGTAATTCGATTTCACCCACATTTAACAAGGAGGGAATGAAATGTACGTAACAAAAGACGTCGCAAGGACGTAAGCGACCATACGTTTTTCTATTGTTTGGTACCGACGTCTCAATAACTTTACGATCAAACGACTTGAAACTTTTTGCGCATTACAGAGTATGACCTTATGAGTAATAATAATCGAATATTTACTTTTATTTTCAATAGAAAATGATTAAAGAAAATCAGAATGTAATAGCCAAAGAGCGTTCAGGTTGCATTTCATTCCTTCCTTATTGAATGTGAGTGAAATGGGGATATTTATTATTAAAAAGCAGGATTTCAGCTGAAAAAAAACTGAAATTGAATCAAACAAATAAAAGCAAAATAATGTGTATCAAAATAATTGCATTTTTTTCACAAGACCTACAGGTCCCCTTAGGATCTGACACGTACTTTATTTTTTTAATAAAGTACGAGAAATTCTTACGAAACTTTATAGTCGTTTTATAATGCTGTATAACATTCAATGATACAATACTAAAAGTTGGATTAAATATTGTGTAAATTCTTATGCTTTTTCCTCCCATTCCTTATCTGTTTGAGGAGTCATCAGATATAGAGGTTTTACTTTTTCAATGATGGGACTGCAAACTTTTCAAATGCATTTCAAAATGGTTGTTTCATGAATTCGAATGCTATACATTAGTGATCTAAAAGTAGCTCCACTGACTAAAAACCGCAGTGCCATTTCAAGTCTCAAATAAATATATGAAGAGTCCACGGAAGAAAGGCGAAATATCAGTCGTATGTTGTTTTGAGAAACCCAAATTTTAAACTTTAAAACTCTTATTAGCGTAGCATAACAAAAATGATTTGAGATCTTTTTATACTGACTTAAGGTCATTTTAGACGGTCAGTTTTCGTTGTGCATTCAGTTTCAATTCATTTGTCAGATCAGTTTCAAAGACCACAGCATTTTCAGTCGTGTATAGCTAAGTCATGGATGAAGAATGTCTAGATGCATTAGGTTTAACCTTAGCGCTACAAGAACCAAGAAAGAAGAGAAGTAGGTGGAGCACTGACTATCAAAAAAAAACTCAAATTAAACGGACAACTGAACTGATCGTCTAAAAATGTCGCGGTTTTTGGAACTAATCTCACAAATGAATTGAAACTGAAACTGAACGGGCAAAGGAAACTGACTGTCTAAAATGATCTTTATACTAAAAACTATTTTGTACTATATTTGATGAATGTTAATTTAAAATAAAACTTAAATTCATAAAAATTGCTTTATTAAATGAAAACTATTTTTAGCCATTTTAGTCATCTTTTAGAATTTAATCTGTGACGCTTCATGTTTTTTCCGTTTTTGATTTAAGGCATATAAATACAGTATTATAGTCCATTTATTATAAAAGCAGACTTACGTTATCACACAAATAACACGCAGTGTTGCCAAACCTGTCATACATTTGGAGCGCTTCTGAATTTTTAATAGTTAAAGGTATTTTTAGATGGTCAATTTAGTTGTCCATTCAGTTTTGGTTCACTTCCTAGATCAGTTCGAAAATCGTGGATAACTGATAACTGACACCTAAAAATGTTGGCAAATCAATCGAGCCATAGTTCCGAATCAGTTTCAGTTTATTTTTTAATTTTTTGTATTCACAAATAGGATAAGTAGCAAGTGAATTGAAACCGAACTGATCGTCTAAAATGACCTTAAATACAAAAAAAAAATGAAATATAAACTGATTCGGAACTGTAGCTCCTTAGGTTTAAAAACATTTTTACGTGTCAGTTATCAGTTATCCGTGATTTTCGAACTGACCTAACAAGTGAACTGAAACTGAATGGATAATTGAACTGACCGTCTTAAAGCTCCTTAATAGTTACTTTAATATTTTTTGCTTGAAATGGATTAGACAAGTTGAAAAAAGCAATAATACATACAAAAAAAATTGTTCGCAATATTAATAAATGGCAGTTACTGATGTTTAACGCATTAAGACAGTAAAATAGTACCTACATTGGTGTTATAAATCGTTTTTCATTATTAAATTTTCGCAGTTTTAAATATTGGGTTGGTGCATAATTATCCGCCGTTTTTGAAAAAAATTTGATTATAAAAAATGAGACGTAAAAATTCAACAGAAACACATTTAAATGGTTATTCTGAAGCGTATTCACCATTTACTTCAATTACTGCTTCCCATTTGCTAGGCAGATGGTCGATGCCATGGGCAAAGAAGTTGCTGTTCTTGGAGGCAATCGACGTGCCAATATAAACGGCGATTAATTATGCACCAATCTAATAAAATGAATTTGCGTTAATCAGTTCATGGATATGTTCGTAATTTAACGAACATGTAATCTGTATTCAAAGATTATTGAATTTCATTATATTATGTAGAAACGTTTGTGTACCATGAATGAGGAAATAGCTTCCCGAATTTATTATTTTATTTCATGAAGCTGGTCTGATATTTATATACACGTATTATACATATACATATTTATGAAAATATTATTTATAGAAAGACAAACCCGATTACATGAATTAAATAAAATCAATTCATAACTTTATGAAACATGTTCATACAATTAAAAACTGTGCTCATGGTCAAAAACTTCGTACATAAGTGAACTGCAAACAAATCTTCAACTAATGAACAGTTTTACGTTATACTAATAAATTCGATCACTGGTCAAATTTTAATAAATAAATTTATGTTGATCATGAACTTTTTATTATTATGACGTTCTTTTTTGGTTGTGTGCATATTTTTAATTTAATTTCTATCTAACAATCTAACAGAAAGTTACTTTTACTGCTGCCGTTATCTTCATTCACACTTTGTAAATTTTGTGCTCACAACTTTGACAATTTAATATTCAAAATTCCTGGAAATATATATCAATGCCTCATCAGGTTGGCCCGAAAATGGGGTAACAGGGCGCGCTAGTCGTATTGCAACAAACAAAGATAAAATTATATTTGTTGGTTGGCAACAATTCATTCTCATTGATGACGTCAGTCTGCTTTTTAAGTCTTAATTTTACAATCTGGGTATGATGCATTTTTGTTCTTGCTTTATTTATAATATGCAAAATGAATTAAACAAAAAATTAATTAAATAAAGTTAGGACTTATGATTTTTACCTTTGACACGAACAGTTTTTGTCAAAAATATTTCTTAATTTGTCATAATTGATTTTAAAATATTAATGTAATCAATATGTCGAACCATTACAATGAACAAGATCTGACCAGCGTTATATTTAACATAGTTTTAATGGTTATGTATTAAGAAGAGTGACCCGTAAGATAGTAAAAAAGACTCATTTGAATGTATTTTTTCTCAGAAAGTACTGAATGGATTTGAATTTTTTTTGTTCGAAAGAACAACATTATATCTTCAATGTGACATGACTTTTTGTTCGGAAAACTTCATTTTATATTTTGAATTTCAAGTTAAAATTCCAATTCCATTTTATTGAAAAATGTTTTTAGTAAAAAATAAATTCCCCTGAGTGTGAGTTGAATTTTGAAAAACGGCTATGCCACATTGTTCCTTAACTTCCTTCCGAGTACACAATTCCGAGTTCCTTTACAAGTACACAGAAAAAAATCATGTCGATATCTTCACTAGTTCTTAAGAAAACATACATTAAGTTTGGTAAAACGTTGTTTTGAGAAAAACGTGATTTTTTCTAAAAAAGATGGTATAAGTTATTATTGATCATAGAAAATTGGTCTTGAACCATCTTTGTTATCGTACTTTATTTAAAACTTTGTTGCAATTTTTACCCAATTTTACGTTTTTCAAAAATTTTGGGGGTCACTCCCCCTAAAATAATCTATTTTTTTTCTATAAGACTCTCATTCAGATTCTCATTTAAGATAGACTCGGTATATGGGGTTAAAATAATATCCTGAACAACTTTTTCAAATAATTTTTTTGATGTTTCCAACACGAAGCAAAATATCGAGAATTAGTCATTTTTGTGAATTCGTAGCAGTCTAAGTTTACATTTCAGATTTCAACTGACAAGGGAACGGCGCGAAGTATCCCCCTAGGATTTTAATGAAATTTTACACACTTATACTTGTACTATTAAAAATAATAGACACGTATTTTTTTTAGCTGCAATCAGCAAGGTTTAAGGGCTGAACTATCCTCAAAATTTCGACAATTTTAGATTTTTTTGTCAATACCAAAAAAAAACGAAAAAAAAAATTTTCAGCGAACTTTTACAACTCGATAGGGAATTAAAAGACGAACATTTTTTTCGCTTTGTTTTTTCATTGTTCTAAGTTATCTGGATCAAAAGTTATTGGTAAAAAACTGAAAATTGGCTAAATTTTAGGGGTGAGTATCCCCCTTAAACTTCTTAATGATCGCAGCAAAAAAATACGTGTCTATTATTTTTCATAGTACTATAAGTGGCCAAAATTTTATTAAAATCGGACTATCTTAAAAAATGTGGTCAATCCAAATTCAAATCTGTATTCCTTCAAATAGCAAAATTATGGGGGTTTTTACATCTTAATTGAGACACACTGTATATGCGACATATGTATTTTTTTTACCTGGTGACATCAGACTCAGATTGTAAAATTAAGATTTTATAATAAAAGAACTATTATAAAACACACGTCGATGTATTTGTCAAAAAAAAGTAATAAGAAATTGCCATTTCGCCTTTCATCCATGTACTCTTCGTATATTTTCACACACTTATATAGGGTGAGTCATAAAAACTGGAAAACAAAACTTCATCAGTGGTTTCTTTAATTGAAAATAGTGTTAGTTTGTTATTGAAACCATATTCCAATAATGCTTCGTTATAAAGATGCAGAGTGTTAAATATTTATTTAAAAAATTTAAATTTGTTAATATTTTCAAAAAAATAGTTGAAGTATTTCAGTAAAATTTTGCACTTTTCGCCAGGTGACTGTGACGAATTTTTTTATATATAACCAATAAGTTTAGTTTTACCAGTGGCGTGTATAGATACAGTCAGGTCTCTAGATGTTTGCAGAGAAAGAATGGTAAGTCACTGTTTTTATCTGAAAATAATAAACATTTTTGATATTCCCCTTCAATTTAGAAGAAAAATGCTCTTTTGGAATTTTTTTATATCTAAAAATAAAAATAAAAAAAAGATGTACCTACGTGCATTTTCTAGATTAATTTCACAAATATCGCGGTAGGTTTATAACAATTATATGACATTAGAATGTCATTGGTAACAATTAGACAATCGGTAATCCGTTCTAATTGAGGCGTGTTTTACAAAAACGACATTAATCCAAATTTCTGTTTTTTTCAGGAACCATAAAAAACGG